>VYZW01024464.1:79660-110164 GCA_013401315.1 Balaeniceps rex | reverse complement strand
GCCCCGGGGGTCCCGCGGCGGGGCTGGGGAGCGGGGCCCGGTCCCGCCCCGCGGTGCGGTCCGTTCCGTCCCCGGGCTCGGGCAGGGGGGTCCGGGCCGGCCGCGGGAGCGGCCCCCAGGGCGGCGTCTGCCGTGGCCGCCTCGGTGCGGGTGCTGGGTTTGGGGCTGGGGCCAGGTCCCGGCCAGAAATTTCCGAGGGGGCCGGCGTGTCCCGAATGCGGGTGCTCACTGGGAAGAGGGCAGTGGGATGCTCGTCCCCGGCAGGTCCGCGGGGCTGCCGTGAGGGGCGTCTGCTGGAAGCGCTTTCCCGTGACTGTCCGACACGTCCGTGCTGGTTCGGGAAACTCCCTGGCAGCGGGCACAAACCCGCCTGAAACGGGGCGGGTTTTGCTGTCCCAAGTAGACTCGTGATTTGGTGCCCCGGAGCGCGGTGGGGTGGCGAGGTAGACACAGGTCGGGTTGTGTCCCTCAGAGAGCTGTTTGCACTTGGGTTTCACTTTTTCATTCTCAGCTTGCCAAATGCTTCGAGGACATGAGTGTCTTCTTCCAGCAAGGGAGAAAGCAGCACTGAGATATAAAAAAAATCTTGGGAAAAATCTTGGCCAGGGCCCACGGTCCCTCAGAGGCGAGCGGGGAGCGGCCGTGTGGTTTCTGTACCGATGCAGGGGCTTATAAAAGGTACAAGGTTTGGATGCTCTGGGGGGGGGGACTTCTGCATTTGATCCGTGTCAGAGTAACGAAGGATGAAAGCTGTGAAGGAATTGGAGAGGTGACTTTGTAGTAGGACCGTCCCACAGGTGATGTGACCCGGGGTGAGACTGTCCCTGGCAGGGGTGTAACCTCTGCCCGGCGGGGTGCGTGGTGCTGCGACGGCCCCTTTGCTGACCGTCGGGGAGCTTGGGGGAGCGTTCGTGTTCGTAATGCCTGCACCCCGCTGAGCCGAGTGGAGGACGGGCATGTACTGAGGACCCCAGATCATTTCCCTTGGTATATTCTAAATAAAACCAACGCATGGAAAAATGCCTCCCGTGGCGAGAAACCAAAATTGAGAGACAGCGGGAAAGGAAGGCCATCGCCTACAGCATCAATACTCCTGTGGGCTGAGGAGATGGAGGACTAACAAGATTTAAATACTATATCGAGCTTAAGTTTTCTCCTCTTTTAAAATCACATTTGCTATGAAACAAATGTACAGTAATACAAGATCTCATCATAGTCACTGCACATATTTGATTTCCTCCGTAATTGTAAAGAAGAAAATGTTGGTGACTCAACAAGTCTTTGTTTAAAAAAAAACACACCAAACCCCAGGAAAACATGCTTTTTGAAAGCATAATAATTTTTTGTTTGTTTGCTTTTTATTTTTGTTTTTGGTTTGGTTTGCTTCTTATTGTTAGGAACTATGCTTTGACTGTGACCTTGTAACATCACACCCAGAAATAGAAGCAGGTTTAGATTCAGGGGAAAAACATTTTTTCCGATGGTGGAAGAAGTAGGCCATCCACGCCGGCTCTCTCGAGAGGTGGGGACAGCACTGGCAGCTGTGGTAAGAGATGTCACATACCAAGAATTAAAACCCACCAATTTGTTATCTATAAGTTTACCATCACTGATTAGAATTAGCTTTTTGTCAAACCCACGATGGAGGCAAGTGCTAAGTATTTCCAAATTTAAAGTTACTGCTTCTTCATAGGGTAGTTTTCCCTGCAGCCCTACAGTGGATTAAGCAGCTTCCAATCTTCATCTAAGTTTAAGTGAAACGTAGCTTAACTGAAAGGATAAAACATTTTGAAAGGATGTCAGTGATGTGGGGGCTTACATCCCATTTCCAAAAGCCCTTAGGTACTTTGGGGCCTAAAATCACTTGAACATTTTGAAAATTTTGTCCAGGGTTTAAGGAACTGAGACACAAATGCCTCGTGTCCTTTTTCCATGTTCTCAGATTTTCAGTGAGTCTCTCTAAAGCCTTGACTGTGGTAACACTTGCATATGCATTTCCCCTTAATTCATATGAATACACCGCTGCAGTCTTTGGAAAAAACGTCCTAAGAGCTCCCCATGGACCATAGGCTTCAAGAATCAGGGTCTGCAGATAACGTGTCCACCACAAAAGTATGCTGATACTAACTACTGATCATGTGGAAGCACTCATAGATACCAACACACATCGCTTCAGGTGCTTAGAATAAATTAACTTCTCACCGCAAGGGTGTCCTTGCCAAAGGTGGGTGCAGTAGACAGCACTCCAGCAGAGCTGGCTTTAAAAACCACATTAAAGACCATCAAAGAAGGATCCCAGATGGACAGAACCGACCGGGCAGGCAGCATCCGTTCCCTCTGCAGCAGCCAGCGTAGCTTGGCACAGGATGGCTCTCCTGAGCGGTGGTGAAATACGTGGTATTTGTACTCGTCCAGCACATGGGGGTCTCGCTAAGTCATTGGGGTCCTTGGGGGAAGGGATGTTGTGCACACCCACATCTGTACACACATGCACCAGTCTTCCTTCGCCCTGGAGAAGGTACGCCTGAGTTGGAAGCTTTTGCTGCTGCTTTATACCAAGCTGTTCTCCTTCCCCATCACAGCTGCTCAGCACAGGTGTGTCCGTGGCGTGCCTTGAACATGCCCCCAGGAATCTAGCGTGCTCAGGCAAAACAAGTGCTGTATTCACAAGGCAGCTCCATCACCGTAGGTCCTTTCCTGGTGAAGCCACCTGCTGCCTTCTCTTGCTTTTCCTCCAGCTCCTCCCAGATCAGTAACACTCCCTCTTCTTCTTCCTTTCCTGTTGGTCTCATCACCTGCTCGAAGGAGTGAAGAAGAATAGAGAGAAATGTAAAATAGATGGCCAGAATGGCACACACACAGCAAGGTGTTGGCAGCTTGGTGTCCCTCAATGGAAGGGACCAGGTGAATTCGACTCCCCGGCTGACCAGCGACACCCCTGCCAGTGCAGGGGGAAAGGTGACGCGAGCTGGCTCTGCTCTCCGGGATGTGGGACCAAGGACACGTTTCTGCCGGGCACAGGCAAACAGCCAGGGGCAGGGAGGGGGAGGCGGAGTGCTGTGGGGTCCCAGCATCTCAGGGCAGTGAGTTGACTTTCAGTGGAGAGCATCTCTCTCCCACCCATCTGGATCCCCAAACAGGGCCACCTGGCCAGCTGGTCGCGTTTGCCCCATCTCTCCCAGTAGCTTCCCAGGAGCTGCTGGGAAAGGCAGACGAGGCAGAGCATGGCCCTACACGAGCTTCGTTGCCTTTCCTGGGCAGAGTGCTCCATTTTCATGGCTGTGCGTATTCAGGGCTGGCTCAGAGCTACCTCCGTGTGCCGTGCCTGTGCTCCGAGGGAGGAAAGCAAGAGATCAGCAGGAGCCAGGCTGACCCCATGCCATCGGTTGTGTCTTCCCTCCACCCCAACCTGCCTCCCAGGCCATCTCCTCCCGCCATGTGGTCCTGTGCATCCTCTGAGTCACTGTGAGAGGCAAAATCAGAAAGGCAAGGGAGTGCTGATCTTGGAGACCCTTCTAACAGGCGCTGCAGCGCAGGAATAGCCAATCCAAATATTTTCATGCACACGCAGTGCAATTCCTCTGCGTCTTTCCTGGAAAAAAATAAAGAGGTTTTAAACAGCTGGAGCCTGCCAGCTCCCTGCGGTGACTGCTGAAGTCAGGTCTCACCACCTCCAAAGCCCTCCAGCTCCCAGCAGAAAGGCACACGCTGCCCGGAGAGGAGCGGAAGAGATTTTCCCCAGCTCGGTTCAGGCAGGAGCACCTCCTCCCATCGTGTCTGGCCGCAGGGCGTTATTGGATCTGCCTGAGGAGCTTCCACCACCCGGGGGTTTTGGCTGCTTCCCCACTTTCCCTGCACTTCAGGGAGGCAAAGGCTCAGAAATGGGTGAACCACTGTGCGATAGTCGTTAACTTGGTACGAGCAGCAAGCAAATTAAGACCCCAAAAGAAAGCAAGAGAAGCCACATAGGGCTTAAGTACAGCACCTGAAGTTGTTGTAGACCACCCCTTTATGTCACTTAGGAACTGTGAGATGATAAGCAGGGAAAATAACCTTCTTATTCAGAGCCACATCAGTCGGATAATGTCCTGTGCGCTATGTCAGCATCAGCACTGCTCTACCAAAACCCCATCTTGCTTCAGGTCTGTGCTCTCCATGGTCTTACCGTGAAACCTTTGGGCTTCCCAGACTTTCAGATTCCCATTTTATGAAGTTTTATTACAGGGCGGGTCTTTCTCAGCCCTCTCATTACCCTGTCGACACAGCAGGCACAGGCAGTAAGATCTTTTTGCAGAAGAGCAGAGGAAGCTCTTCAGGCAAGGACTTTGCTGCAGAGAAGTGGTGACTGCGAAGGGGGGCCCCTTGCCCTTCAGAGACAAATTGACAAATTTGGAGAGGAGAGTTTGGGGCTACCTGTGGCAGAACCTGTTGGTAACTGTGCTTAAAAGTACATAGTTTTGATGAAAAGAGCAAGCCAAAAGTTCGTTTTCCAGTTCCGTATTGTAGGCGGGTGATTTTTCTGCTTGGCATTCATGTTGCCCATTTAACCTTGGGAAGGGAAATTGTCCCTGCAAAGTGGCCAGAGGCTGATGTGTTTCTATAGGAAAACTGTAGCCAAAATGTCTGAGCTTGCGTGGGAAAAAGAGACTATTTTGCCCCGGTGGGAAATTCTGATAGCCCTTTCTCCTCCGCTTTCCACTGTTTTGAAAGATGTTTTTGAATTTTGGTCATGGTGAAGAACATCCCATGGTCAGGGACATGCCTTTGGCTTCGCTGCTGGCTTCCAAAAACAACATCCTCAATATTTATCAATGTTTAAACCAGAGGGTGTATGGAGTGGGGAGGGTCAGTGCCTGTCAGCCCTTGTTTTCATTAGCGGGTGATGGAGTCGGGAGGCACGTACTGGATTTGTAGGTGACACTGAGCTGGGAGGGACTGGAAATGTTTCAGAGGAAGAGAGACTAAGAATTAAAGATTGTGACAAATTGGAGAGATGGTCAAAAAAAACAGGGCACGTGTTATGCCCTGTGGGGTAGGACCTACTGACCGCATGGACACCGGGTGAGTGACCAGCCAGGCAGCGGCTGTGGGGAGCCAGAGGATGGGGTGATGGGCACGGCGGCCCATCAACAGCGTCACGCAGTTGTGCAAAAGCAAACAGCATGCTAGGATGAAGAAAGAGAAGTGGCACATTGGGGAAGTGGCGTCTCTGCTCCGGCCAGTGCATTTTAGGGGCTTGATTGGAAAATGCAGTTCTGGGCATCCTCCAAGAAAAAAGAGAACAAGGAAGAGAGGCTCAGTTGCCGGACACTCAGCAAATAGCAGCTCTGAGGAAAGAGTTGGGTTTCACTCGTGCAGGAAAAACCGAAGGGAGACAACCCGTTCTCAAAATGCAGAATGCGTCTGCAGAGAAGGAGGGGGCAAATCGTTTGCCGTGTCCTTTGGGGGTAAGAGAGGAAGCGGTGAGGTTAATTGGATCAAGAGAGAGAGGGGAGAAAGCTGGGCTCTGCAGGAGCTTCTGGAAGTGGTTTTAACAGATAAACACCTGATAAATGAGCTAATCAGATAAACACCTGCCCTGAGGACCTGCGATTGCAAAGTGCAGTGGGGTGGAGAGCTGGAGGGCAGTGGCAGGGGGACATGTCGTGACCCCGGGAGTCCACGGCAGGTCTGGGGTCACAGCGACCCCAGGAGTCCATGGCAGGTTTGGGGTCACAACAGCCCCGCAGGTCCCACAGCAGGTCTGGGATCACAGCAACCCTGCGGGTCCCACAGCAGGTCTGTCCCCACCATATCGCAGGGGACAGCCTCAGCAGCCAGCGATGCCTGCTTGGGGCAGGACCGTCTCCCCCAGGGCAGGTCCCTGTCCCACATCCCCACTCCGGCGGTACGGGTGCTGGGTGAACAGCCCCCCTGGTTCCCCAACAGTGCTCCCTGCCCCGTGTGCCCCATGGGCGAAGGGGCCAAAGGACGGCGGCGGGGGGAGCCCAGCTCCCAGCGTTTCCTCATTCTCATGGCCTGGCTGGCATCCCGGGTAGGTTTGCAACACGGCTTTTCTGGCTGAAGTAATACCAACGGATGATTTATTCCCCTTGCCAGTTCCTGGTTTGCGCCGTTGGGGAGTTAACTCTGCTTTGGAAGGAGAAAGAGGGAAGGAGGCAGTGAGCCTGGTTTCCCCCCCGCTTCCCTTGCCTGCAGAGCAGAGGGGTTATTTCCAGTCAGCCTGGGCAGGACTGAAAGGTCTCTCGGAATGTGCATCAGAGCTGGGGTTAAAGCAGCTTTGGATAAGCCCTTTTCTTACTTAAATCTGTTCCAGTCCCGACAGGTACATGGTACTCGCTGTGCTCCTTGGAGAGACACTCCGGGTGTGGGGAAGAGATTTAAATGTTTTATTTTCCCTGGAAACAAAACAGCTGTAGCCAAAAAGTTAGTATTTCTGCTCACAGCAAGACCTGAATGGAGACTTCAGGCACTGAATGCTCCTCTCCAGCTGGGGCTTCTCGAGGGTTAATGCAGCAGGAGATGCTGGCGGGCACGGCACTGAGCAGAGGGCTCTGCAAACAGAAGCTGTAGGGCTTCAGCTTCATGGTTCAAAGGTCCCTCCATGCAGATTAAAAGTCCCCTGTGGGCAGAGATCACCCCTGTTCCTCCGGTGTGTGTGTTTGTGGGACCATGCTCCGTGGAGCTGGGTGTCAGCCGCAGCCAGCAGAGCCCAAAGGGACTGTCCTGGTGCAGAAAGCAGGACGTTCCTCTGCGATGACTTGACCGAGGGCTCTGCTACGTCAGCGGCTTGCTGGTCTTTCAACCCACGTGCTCATTAGGGGATGTAGATAATGATCATGTGCTTCATCTCAAATAACCCCCTACGCAGAAGCTGAAGCACAGAGGAGGCTGCGTGATGACCTGCACCGGGTTGAATCCGCAGCTACTCAAGATTGGTCTAAACAAAACCTGACCTCGGGGGAAGACACAAAAGCTCTTGTTTTAGCCAAGGTACTGCTGGCTCAGGCTCCGTACGTGAGGCTGAGCTCAGAGATGAACTTTTGTGCAAACAGGAACCAGTTTGGTTGCACTGGACAGGACCATTACTTGGAGCTCCTTATGAGATTGCTGCCCCGTTCTTCAGCACAGTTTGACTCAGTGATATGTTTAAGGCATTGCTTTTTTTATTAGAGTTATTGTAAAACTAAGTTGTCTTTTATCTGATAAATCTGAATACCAAGGCAGTGAAACGGGTCTTGGTTTTTTTGGCCAGAACTGAAGTGAAGCCCGTGCCTTGCCAGCACAGATCCATCCTTCTTCAGGGTCTGCAACTCAAACACGGCCAGACTGGGAGTTACGGGAACCAGCCAGGCTATCCTCCTGTACCAGAGGAAGTGAAAGGGGCCCGAAAAGATGGTCTCGTTGTTAAAGACTTGGTCAAGGATATCAGGGTCTTCCCAGGCAAACTTGCTGGAGTCCCGTTATCGTTACTATCTCGGTCCCCCACGTCTGTCAGAAGAGGATAATGACTGAGCCAGCTCCCCGTTAGCGGTGGGGGATGATCTGCTTGGCAGATTGACTCTGCTGTGAGCCCAGAGACACCTGAGCAGGCTCCTGCAGCCCCGCACCGTCCAGAACGGCTGTCCTGCTGCAAAACCTGAGCGAGGTTGCTCATCGTGGGCAGAGAGGCAGAAAAACCTTGTTTGCCTGGCACTGAGCCTAAGCTAATGGCCTCTGCCAAGCCTCAGGTGGAAAATACATCGAATTATCCATGTTTTTCTTCTGTGAGAGCCCCTCCCTCCATCCCTCTGCCTGGGCAACAGAGATTTGACTGCTTCGTTTCACCCAGCTTTTGTCTGTCTGATCCCATTCTTTGGGGCAGGAGCGGCCTTCTGGCCAGTTTTGGCAGGGTGCATGGCAGAGCGGAGCTCCCCGTCTTGCTCGTTGCCCATCGCTGCTGTTGTCCTGCAGTTAATAGCAGAAATTGCAATGCAGTTGTTGAACTGCACACAGGAACAAGCGCGCTAGAGCTGGACATAGCATCCCCACGCAGTGATATAAGGGTGTCATTAACAGTCTAGCTGAAGGGCAGCTTTACATTGTATTAGATATTTTAATTAGGGAACGGCTTCCCAGTTAGGATTGACGCTAATTTACTTCCACTGGGCTGTGCTTTAAATCATCTGGTAGCTTCCTCGGTAAGAAACTGATCTCCTTGAATTGCACATGCCATAACTCAGCAGGGCTAGAGTTTCCTTGGTAGGGAAGATCAATAAATGAGGGATATCGAAAGCTGCAGCATGCTCAAGATGTGTCCGAGCACTGCGGTATTCACTCTTGGCCTCCTCTGCCTCCGGGTGACTCCGCAGCATCCTGGCCGTGGTGCTTTGCACTGACTTTGGGTGGGTTGACCTTGCCGTGAAGAATTAGCTTTGGGAGGGAGAGTTTTAAGCAGGTAGCACATTGTTCATAGGTGCAGAAAAAGCAGCGTGAACATGGTCAGGCGGGGAGGCGGCGGCGGGGGGGGGGTCTGCATGCTCCACAGAGATACAGAAGTGAAAAAAACTGTTGCCTAATCAGACACTCCATTTCCAGGCATCTGTTAGGCAGAGACCACAGTGTTTGTCTTGGTGAAATGCTTTTATGGTGGAAGAAGGATTTTCTCCTCCTTCCTTGGGAGGATTTCGGTGCGTGGCAGCGATGGCAATGCGACCCGCGGTGACAGACCGCAGCCGGCGGTGGGGACCGAGCTGCCCTCCCACCAAGGGCTGTGCAGCGGGGACGGGTCCTGCTCCAAAGCCCCGACAGTTGAAGTACGAGTGAAATAATCACAGCAAAATCCACAGAAAACATTTTGAGGTTTCTTACTTTTTAACTACCCTGCTGACTTCAAAGGCCATTTAATTCTGTCATCCTTTTTAACCAAAATAACTGGAGACAGCAAAGCTGTTTACCTCCAAACATTGCCAGCATCTCTCCACATGTTCAGTGGCAGTTACAGGACAGAGAAAACACACTACAAGAAAATTTGCTTGCAGCAAAATTCATGTCCCCGTGGGAGCACGGAGAGAGCTTTGGAGGCGCTTTAGATTGATTATAAAATGAGTGCGGGTAACAACCGCTTTGTCACCCTGAATGTTGATTTCTCTCCCCTTGGCTGAGAGCCAGAGCTGCGTCTCTCTGTTTCGGGATAACGTTTTGTGCGTACAGGTGGTGGAAAAGGAGGGGGGGTGTAGGAAAGACAGCTTGTTAGGCTGAACAATAGTGTTGGCCCTAGAACAAATAGTTCTGGCTACGAATAAATTTAGGTGGAGCAAGAAGGTTTCTAAAAAGTAAAGCAGTGAGCTTTTGATAAAGTGTCTGATAGGAAAGGGGCCAGAAAAAAACCCAAAAACATCTTTTCAGATAGAGCTGCTTTACTTTACATTAGGGGTTTTGCAGTACGGCTGGTTGCGGACGAAGAGGACTGGTCTGCCCATATTGCTCTCCAGCGTTCCTGTTGGCCTGAGCTCCACTTGTGAGGTTGCTCTTCACCTCGAGAAATCCCAGGCGTTCCCTTCTCCCTCCTCACCGATGTGTTTCTTTTCCAAGCTGACAGCCCTTGTCATCTCTCTCACTCTTTCCCTATGGCCCTTTTCCAGTTTTATTCCCTCTTTTTTTGCAGTGGAGTGAGCAGAACTGCGCTGTGCAGTTCAGTATATGGATTTGTACAGTGGTATGGTAGTGTTTTCTGTGTTGTTTTGTATGCCTTTCCCACCAATTCCTGGCTGAAGCATCCTAGTGACTGTGACACACATGGAATATACCTAAGGCAGGGGATGTGCACAGGCAGCAGCCTGGGTTAACCCAGCTGACGCGGCCAGCATCACCAAATCAGCCTTGCACACACAAAACCATCTGCAGGTCTGGAACAGAAGCAGAAACCTTCAGAGTGGAGTGTGAGTAATTCTGAGTTTAACAGGACTCTCTTACTCACCTGGAGCATGAAAGAAAGCCTACATGCTATGTGGGGAGCAGAGGAAAGGTGTTATTAAAGGGGCGAAGTCATCATGCCTTTCTTTGGCACTTGTTTTCTCCTGTGAGCACTTCTTCCGTGAACATGCATCTTTGGTCTCTGGGACGGGGGGGTGCTTGGTGAGAGGCAAGGAGAGCAGACAGACCTCTGCCGTAGAAACAGTATTGTCACCACAGCCATGACTTTTTGTATCGAAACAGTGAATTATAGTTTCGAGGTCCAGCTGATGAAGGTGTTTTGTAGGCTTTCCATGAGGAGCAGGACTGAAAGATCGGGGTTGCTTTGTGAGAGATCTTCTCCCCCAGTCACTCAGGTTCTCTTTGATGTGTGCCTACCAGGGAGCACCGATCTGGTATTTTCAGAGTACTGTGACCTTCAGATCTTTTTTTCTGAGTGGTTTTAACAAATTTACAGCTCATTAAAGTATATGTATAGTTAGGGGGGGTTATGCCCATAGGCAGCTCTTGCCATGTGTCAGTAGTGAATTTTGGTGCTCAGGCACTTTGAATGAGGAGATCCTTCTGCAGGTTCCTCTCAAGAAAGGTTGACTGTCCTAAACGATCATCACCCACAAGCTCCATCTTCTCAGTATTCACTCCCTTTCCCAGATCACTTATGAGCATGTTGAAAAACACAGATCCTCAGGGAAATCCCGTGATAACCTCTTCCCATGATGAAAATAATTTATTTCTTCTTACCCTTTGTTTCCCATTGGTAACTATTCATGTAGAAGTTCTCTTCCCCTTTGCACCACTACCACTGCAATCCCAGAAAAGCCTTGGGTGAAGGATATGTCCAAAAGCCTATGAAAAACACAGCCTGCGCCAGGGACCAGGTCACCCCATCAGAGTGGTCACCTTCACTTTGAAAGAACTTGACTAGCTATAAGGCAAAACTGTACTCTGCCAAAACCAGGTTGTTAGTCCCCAATATATCATGGGTTTGTTAATTATGGTCTTTATTATACTCTAGCAGTATCCCCAATACAAAAGCCAGATGTCCTGGTGTCTAAGTTCCCTGGGCCACCTCCTGAGCCCTATAAAAATCTGCCCTTAAGGAATTTGCTATTCCTTGAGGGCAAATTTGCCATTCCTTAAACTGGGAGGCAGATTTGAGCCACTGGTGGCACAGCCCGCGAACAGCCTGGCAGTTCCCTGCCTGAGTCTCATCTGTCCTCCAGGGCCGGCTGGTGTGCTGCCCATGGATTTATTGATCTGCTTAAAACCTCTCCGTGGCGTCAATATCTAATCTGTTACGGAGAGCAGAGTGTTACAGGGCAAAATTCATTAACGTTTGTAAAGCTCATCAAGATCTTTCATGAGCAAATCCCATCATGTTTTAATATATTTTTTAAATGTCACAAGTAAGTTCTCATTACTCATTGAAGAGCTGAAGCAAACAGCGCTTGCCAGACCCAGATACTGGAACAGGCAAAGGCTGCAACTCTTTTCGTTCACCACTTTTAGGACACTTTCATTTCGGCTTAAACTCCCTGCCTTGATTCTCCTCCTGCAGATGAGAAGCCACCCCCCAAGCTCTCCCAAATGTGGGCTCAGGGATCCCCATGGACCCCTGGCCCTGGGCTTTTTGGAAGATGCCTGCTGGCTCCATGGGGCTCTGAGAGTTGCCGGTCCTGGTCACTGTTGGGATTGCGCTGGCAGCATGAGATGCCAGCATGAAGAACAGCAAAGGATGGATGAGAGCAGCCAGGCGTTGGATCACACAAACACGGGAAACCTTCCTAAAACCCTTTGCCTCCAACCCAGCGTGGTGTTTTGTCCCCCTCCAATGGTGCTTGTACATTACTGCACACTTGCTGGTGGGTTTGGCAGACGCGTCATGGGCTACTGGGACCAAAACCACATGCACTTCTGCTCAAGTGGCCTAAGTGGTATTTTTCCCAATGACCATGGATGTGGTCTGGGTCTTTGCAAGAGCTTCACAATGAACTTGCATTTCCCCTTGTTTTTCCTGCCAGGATGTCCAGAGGAGACATGGCCAAACCCCTCCTGGGCCATCGGAGCATAGAGGGTGACCCCAGCATCACGCCTGTGGCCGGCCGCACCATCGGGGTGCTGGGGAGCGGGGACTTCGCGCGGTCATTGGCCATCCGCCTGGTGTGCTCCGGGTTCAAGGTGGTGGTCGGCAGCCGCAACCCGAAGCGCAAAGCCGGCCTCTTCCCTTCTGCAGCAGAAGTCACCTTCCAGGCTGATGCGGTGAAGAAGACGGATGTCATTTTTGTGGCGGTTTTCAGGGAACATTACTCCACCCTCTGTGACCTGGCTGATGTGCTGGCGGGCAAGATCCTGGTGGATGTTAGTAACAACACCGAGATCAACCATCACAAAGAATCCAATGCCGAGTACTTGGCTTCCCTGTTCCCAGCCTGCACCGTGGTCAAGGGGTTTAACGTGGTTTCTGCGTGGACGCTGCAGTCAGGTGCCAGGGATGGAAATAAGCAGGTATTGTTTTCTTCTGACAAGGGCCAAATCCCAACTGTTTCAGCAGCTGAGGTCTGGCAGCATCAGTAAATGGCCCTAGGCTCCAGCAAAAGGGGTCTGAGTATTGGCTGTGGCATCCAGAGACCACCCCACAGCTTCTGCATTTCTTTGCTCAGAAATGAAGTACCCCCACTTACTTCACGCTTTGTAGTCTTTGGAGCCTCTGCCTAAGTGCAAAGTATTATTTAATTGCCCGTTTATCTAAACGCAGCCAGTAAAACAAACTGGTGGTGCACACATGAAATGAAACCTGTCCAGGAGAGAGGTCTTTGGCAGCCGTGGTAGATCGCCATCAGAAAGCTTGCCAGGAAGCATGATGCTCAGGGGAGTGATGTAGGCTTCCTTTAGCACAGCATCCCTCCCGACGCACTCGTTCCCAGCAGCCTGATCTCTCTTTGCCCTGTGTGTATCTTTCTGTTCGTTGCAGGTTCTGATTTGCTCAAATAACCAAGAAGCCAAGCGCACTGTAGCAGAAATTGCTCAAGCCATGGGATTCACCCCTGTGGACATGGGCTGCATGTCGTCAGCCTGCGAGATCGAGAACATACCCCTGCGCCTCTTGCCAGCCTGGAAGATCCCCATCTTTTTGGCTCTGGGGCTCTTTCTTTGCTTCTTCACTTACAACCTGATCCGGCAGGTCATCCACCCTTACATCAGGGAGCAGAAGAACAAGTTGTACAAGATCCCCATCGAGGTGGTCAACACAACGCTGCCATGCGTGGCCTATGTCATGCTGTCTCTCGTCTACCTGCCCGGGGTGCTGGCAGCCTGCTTGCAGCTCTACTATGGCACCAAATACAGGCGCTTTCCAGATTGGCTCGACCAGTGGCTCCAGCACCGAAAGCAGATTGGTCTCCTCAGCTTCTTCTGTGCGGCTTTGCACGCCGTGTACAGCCTCTGTCTGCCCATGCGCCGCTCCCACCGCTACCAGTTAATCGATATGGTCGTCAAGCAGGTAATGTGGGTTCTCTTCAGATCAGCACCTGTAGCAGTCTTCTACACACATCCAGATGTTGGGTAGCAGGCTTAATATCTTGGCCTTTGCATTCACTTTCCAAAGGATGTGTGGGACAGCGGGAATAGGCTGTTATCTGCATGAGCACTTCTTCCATGAGGCAACTGCACACCATGTACTGGGCATGCACCCATCCGCACTGAGGACCAGCCATCCTTAGCAGGGTGTTGCCCGGGAATTTACAGCCAGGGCTCGGATCAAACTCCCCTGTGCTCCCTAGAAGCACAGACAAGCCTTTGAAACCAGCCTTGCCCGGCACCTGGCGTGTCTGAGACTAGGGCAGAGGCAGGAAAAATGCTAGGAGAGGAGAAATCTAGAGGTGGGGGGAGCAGAATTCCCCTCAACTTTTCTTTCTAGATTTCGGGAGGTCCCCATTTGCTCGCACTGATGTTCACAGTAGGTGCCTGCTGGAATGACCAAGTCTTAACCCGGGGGCTTTGTTGTGTAGATGTGTCCTCATCGCAGTGTGCTTCCAGGAGTTTAACAAAATGATGGTGAAGAACTGGTCATAGTCTAAGAGAACGAGGGGATGGGAAAGAGCTTTATTGCCTTATTGAGACTCTCCGCAGTGTTTATCCAGTGTGAGATTGCTGCCTTCAGGCAATTCAGCCCGCTCTGTAACCTGGCATTGCCATGCGAAAATGTGATTCTGCCCTTCTCCTGCCCCTGGCTTCTTGCTGCTCCACCCTGCTCCCTCCTGGGATGGCACGAGCTTTGTGCAACTGAGCAGGGAACCTGATCAAGGAATTGCCCCGTAACCAGTCTGCTTTCTGCGCTGGGATATTTGCCGGAGTGTTTCCAAATGCTTGTCCCAACAGAGGGGAGGGAAGGGCCCGTGGGGCAGCAGGGAGCAGGACGCTGCTTTCGGCAGCAGTGCCTGTTGAAAGCATCCATCAAACGACATCCCCAGCCTCTCGGCTCCAGCCTTGAGCAGGTCCTTCTCGATTGCCACAGTCGCACATTAATCTCAGGCAAGCATCCTGTGTTCATTTCCCCTCTACCTCCTGTTTTCTAGCAACATCTTTGTTTAGTAAATTAAACCCATTTAATGGGCTAAAGAGGACGGTTCTAAATGTTGCTCTTTGGCATGCAGCATAAAACCCATCTTCCCTTCCATTAGCATGAACAATTTCCCCCCTAAATGCACTTAAAACGAAGGTTATTAGGAGACTACTGCATATTCAAGCCTCTGTATTTGTTTTCATGGCTTTAAACTGACTTCTCATTCTAATTACCTTTCCAAATGTGACTTTGGGGCTTGCTGCTGTGGTTATGGGCTGTGGGAGCTGAGAGCATTCAGCAGTTCTTCCCCGCAGGCTTCAAATCTGGTCTAGCTTGGCCAAACAGCGGTGGGATAAAAGAGCATTTTCACACCTCCCAAAACGCGGGGGCAAATAGGTGTGAATAGGACCCAGTGTTCATCCAGGAAACCTGCTTCCAAAACCAAAACGAATACAGATAAAATTCAGTTCCTCTATTCCTAAGTGCTCTGTTTTAACAAACCTTCGTTGTCATGCCAGGTTGTGGAGAAGAAGATGAATATCTGGGTAGAGGAGGAAGTCTGGAGGATGGAGACTTATATTTCTGTTGGAATAATTGCCCTGGGCTTGCTGTCGTTACTTGCCATCACTTCACTTCCATCCATCGCAAACTCTCTCAACTGGAGGGAATTCAGTTTCATTCAGGTAAAGCTGACATTTGCCAATGCCAGAGGGTGATTTTGCAGTCGGAGCCAGGCCCTCACGCAGACCACAGAGGGCAGAGGTTGACCTGCCGACCCAGCACGTCCCTGCTCCGGCACGGCCACCGCAAGCTGCACACTGGTGTCAGGGGCAAACCCTGCCCCTCCACACCTCCCCGTGCACCCCAGAGCCATGGAACCCTGCCCAGGAGGTGACACCGAGCGGCGATGGCGGGGCAGTGGGATGTGGTGTGTCCGGGGGTGCCCGCAGCCCATAACCTGCTCTCACGCAGGGCTCACCCGGTCTGCGGAGGGTGCTGCTGCCTCGGGGGGAAGGGAAAATGTAATGTGTCATGGGCACCCACGTGAGGATTAGCAGCAGGAGCAGCAGGCTTTGCAGGAGGGAGTCTTTAATGTCTTGGCTGAAGTTCACCCTGCCTTTAGCAGCATTAGTTAGAGATCCTGAGAAAAACCAGCCTGGGCTTTGCCTGCGTGACCCCCCCCGCAGCGTCCTCCCTTCCCCCTCTGTGCCCGGGAGCAGCGCTGCCGTTCACAGCTAAAAACCTCCTGAAGTCACACAAGGCAGAAAGCCTTGGGGTCATTTTGAGAGCTTAGTGTTGTTCCTTTCCGTGGGCAAAATCCGCCTTGGAGCCAGTCACGTGTCAGCCATGCACAGCATGTCTGCGATGCTGCGGGGAGTTTGCAGCAGGCTGGGGAGGGCAGGCAGGTAACCCGCCATGGAGGGGGCTGGCTGCGGGACGCGGATCTGCCCTTGCGTTTCAGGGAGAGTGAGCTTCTGAAAAGACAACGGTTAGGAAAGCACCTGGGAGGACAGTGCAGGGGGAGGTCCGGTTTGGCAGAGCTTGCATGCACCCAAATATTCAATAGGCAGGTTTGAAAAGACCTAGACTGGTCTACAGAAATGCCAGTGCTCAAGAAGCACAGAGAGCCGGGTGTGGTTTCACTGAAACATCCGTGTCTGGTTCTGAAAGGTGAATTAGGAGTGCAGGGGTAATTTTTCTTTCTCCAAAGTCATTCAGTGGTTTAGGAGCCTTCTTCCCGCTTGCAGCGATATCCAGGCTCCCAAGGGCCAAATTCCCACAGTGACCTGAGTCCACCACGTGGGGCATTCACAAACCCCAAACTCGAGGGCCGCAGCGCTCTCAGGGATGTGCTTGGAGCCGGGCTTAGGGCTAACTAACAGGGGTAGCACGGAATGAACCTTCAAGTATTCCCTGCAACATTAGAGCTCAATTTGAGGCCAAATTCCACTCACCATGTCACTGTCGCATCCCATAGTCCTAAAACCCCTTGTTACTTGTGTCTCCTCCATCACTGCTGCTTAGCGTGCGCCAGGCTTCAAGTCCCGCTGCGGTGACCCTGGTGGCACCCCAACACGCGTGAGCCCCCGTGGGACCCCGTCCCCCCGCATCTCCCCTGCGGAGCCTTCCCCGCCCATCACGCCTCACCCTCAAAAGGGGAAGGCAGGGTTCGGGGATGCAGAGGTGAATATTTATCATCCAGCCTCTCCTGTTGAAGGTCTTCGGCAGCATATAAATAATTCAATATTCATTAGAGCAGGAGTTTGAAGTCTGCTCCCCTACTTCCCCCACAAGTGCCCTGACCACCAAACGAGCAAGTCAGTTTGTCTTTTTTCCTCTCTTGCTGTGGGCTAGCGAGTAATTATTTACGCTGAGTAGAAGAGCCTCACCAGGAGAGCTTGACCCCAAGAGATCGTCCCTCGGGGAGAAGGGAGACCTGGCTTTAAACCTCTCTTTTAGATCGGACAACGGCAGCATATTAATTCTCACCACCATGTCTCAGGGGAGGGCTGCAGCCGCTGGGACGTTGGATAAATTGATCCTGGCTTAGGCATCTCATACCAGGAATCCCAAATGAAGGGAAGTATCTCCCTGCAGCCTGGAAGGAGGCTTTGAAACACCCTTTGGCATTTCCCTTTGGCTCCCCAGGCAGCCCGGCAGCTCTCCTGGAGGGTGCTGGCGGTGTGTCATGTAATATATACGTTGTCAGGGCAGGTAGTGCTGCCGCCTCCTACCAGCGTATGTGACACGACTGTCGCATCTGCCCTTTGGGACCCCTTCCCGCGTCTTTCTAAGGGCATGTCAGCGCTGGGACAGGACACATACGTGATGCTCGGCTCCAAAATAGCTCTTGGCTGCCCCACATAGGAACTGGCTGGCTTAGTTCGTGGAAAGATACTCACACCTTATTTCTGTCCGTGTGGGATAAAGCGTGACAGTGCGACACGAGCTCCCAGCTGGTCACGTGCAGGAGAGGCATGGCTGGTATTGTGCCCTACCGTGGAAATGCCATGTAAAAAGAGGAGGTTACAGCTCTCTCACAACGTTAGCTTCCATTTATTTTTTTTTAATATGACTCTTAAATTATTTAGTCTTCAATAAGTCGGTGATACCTTTCTTGAGGAAATTAAGAGCAGATACAGCTACTGCTCCCAGGCTCCAGAGATTAACATTTGTGCCGCACAATGTGATCCTCCCTGAATTAATGCACGGCGGCACAATGTAAATACAAAGGGTGAAGCTCGAGGCTGCTTACTGAAAGATTTGGGATGTCTAGCACTCCACCCCTTTACAGTGCATCAGAGGCATCGTGGCTTCCCGTGCCTGGGAAAGTGAAAGGTAGGGAAGATGGGGAGCGCAGCCGCCCCAGCCAGACGTCTCCCAGAAAATGCAGCAATCCATTGCCATCTCAGATGAGCTCACTAGCGTGTTTGAGAGACGCTCTACCAAAAGCCACGTTTGAGAGAGGGCTGGGGCTTGTTACAAATCCAGGAGCCACTTTAGTCCCCTCCTTACCCGGAGCTTCCCAAGTCTGACATTTTCCAGCAGCAGTGTGTGCACCTGAATTAGTGTCACGGGATGCTGCCACGCTCCTAAAATACACATCTGTTGCCTGATGGGCCAAAAATACCATTTCGCTTGTTGCTAAGGTTTTAGAAAAAAAAAAACAGTTAATTTTTATAGTAGTTCTGCACATATACAAATTTCAATTAAATATAGTTAAATTGGATACACAGTTCCCCTATATGTCCAGTTTTGTTTAACAGAAAATGTACAGGCTCTAGACACTGGATAACAGGAATGATTTGTATGTAATTCAACTTATAGGAGACATTTTTAATGTTCCCCAGTGATTTACAAATCAACTGTAATTGGCTGAGAAGTAAAAATGTGTATGATTGCCTTCCCACCCTGAGAAGTCCTCCTGGAATTTGAAGGTTGAATTGACCTGGTTTCTTTCTTAGCTCATGTATCGCAAGATATAAAGAATCTGTCATCAGACCTTTTCTAACCCTCCTGTCGACGAAGTGCGAGCCAGAGCCGCTTCCACGGAGCTAATGACTTCATGGGACTGACGGCAGCAGAAGTCAGAAACTTATTTGGGTCAGGAAGGGGCCGTTGGCTTTGGATGCTGCCCAGACATTTCTAAATGAGCCACATGCGACTGAATCACCTTCGCTGATGCATTCCAGGGAGCCTCACAGACACCAAGGAGGTGGGGCAGAGATAAGAGTTAATATGGAATAGAAAATAGATGCAAAGCCTGCATTAGGAAGATACCATCTTCATACAGCCATCTTTCAGAGGGCTTTAATACCACCTTATGTGGGTGCTGGTCCCATATTCCCCATGCCGTGACACTGCAAAAGAAACCCCTGCCACTGTTTAAAACAAAAAACAAAAAAAGTTTCATAGCCAGAAACTGCATTGAGAGGATAAACGAGAGCAGAGCTTCAAAACTCAGTGCAGTATCAGGGCTAAGCACTTGGCAAATCAGCCCCCGTGGGGTGCTCAGCAGGCTCTGCGTGGTAGTATGCTGAGTATATATTGAGCTGTATATACTGAGCCAGGCTGCGATCAGCAAAGCTTTTGTCTTTCGTGCGCTTATAGATCAACCTGTACCCGGCTGACAGCTCGTCTGGTGGGTTGCAGCCGTGGGACCCTGCTGAGCACAGGACCTTCAGCCAGCTGATGGCATTGGGACCCCCCCGGCACCCTGCTCTGCCCCAGCACCCAGGCTCTCACCAGACAGCCTTGTGTTTGTGTTAGGAGGGGATCAGCCCATTGCCGTGGTCTGAGGAGCTGCCAGTGCCTGTTTCCTGCCGCTGCCAGCTTATCCACGCATTTTTTGCCAATTAGCTTTTTAGTTTCATGTGCCCCACCATCTGCACGCAAAGGTGGGTCACCGAGCCCCTGTGACGGTCTGTCACCTTTTGTCCTACTAATTTCCACTCCTGCTCTCCCCCGGCACCAGCAGCAGTTGAAAGAGGAACAAAGTCATTATCTCCAGCTCTGACATCTCTGCCGTGCATAGAGCCCCACTCGGGCTGACTCCGAAATCACCTTCCGCCCAGGGCAGAAAGCGTCCGCTGCCCTTGGACTTCACTCTGTCCCCTTTCCCCCTGCCCTGGTTTACATCTCTGCTCTGCCAGATGAGTCTCAAGCCAGTAATTCTAACCTTTTGCCACCCAGGGATTTTACTGCCTGCTGGAGAGAAGCTCAGGGTCGGTAAAATGATGGATGAGCTATGGGTCAAGTCCCGCTGTTAGGTTCAACTGCGATCGTGGCATATTCCAGCAAACTCCTCCTTAATTTTCCAGGCGAAACCAATCTTGACCCTGTTTGGGTTTGCTGCTTGTTACCACTTTGGTTTAGGAATCGGACATGGCTTTTGGTAAGAAGAATGGCTGTCCCTGGAAGAAAGGACGGACGGAGGGATGCCCGCAGGACTGAGGTTCAGCTCAGGTCTGCTCCCAACTCCTGGCATGACCTTGAGTAATGCTCAGCTGTAACACAGAGAGGAGAGTTCCCTAACTTGGCAGGGTGTTGTACGGGTGAAATCTTGGCAGGACTCAGTGACACGCACATGGCTGCCTGATAGGTGCTGTAAAAGTAAAGTACCTAGATCTGGCAGCACGTTTTAGAGCTCTCCTTCCCTCCCCTGCCCAGTCCTCTCAGCTGCCTAAATGATGAGCCCTGAAGGTTAGAGGATCCTTGGTCTAGTTTGTTGGTAACAACATGGTACATTTTAAAAAGTTGTCTGGGTTTTTAAATAGTTTCCCAACAACCAAAAATAGGAAGGGATGCTTTGAATTGAGTAGTTTTCCGGCTGAGATTATTTTTTCAAGAGAAAATGATGAGTCCTTCCTCCTGTCTTGCCCTGGTCCCTTACTTCCCTGCTTGTGTCCTCTTTCCTGGACATACCTTCAAGAAGACCGTGTTTCTTGCTGATCTCTGACTAGCTGCACCAAGCCAGATATCTTGACTTGCAAAGGCTTCCCTCCCTAAGTTAGGGACATCAGCAGCAAAATTTTCTCTGTCTAGGCATCTTGAAATTTGGGTGTTACTGCAGGCTTAGACCGAGCGTTTGAAGTAGGGCAGCAGAGCAATATGCTACGCCCGCACTTTTCTTTGACAATACAGCAGCAAAGGCTTGCACTTGAGATGCCTCTGGGAGCGAGCGCCCAGCTCCTGCTGAGTGCCAGCGGGCAGCGGGAGCTGGCAAGCTCGGGAGCCACCACCTCGGATGCTGGCAGGAAACCACCGGCGAGGGGACCACAGTTTAAAACCCCTCTTGAGAGCAACCCTCAGAGGGAGCTGGAAATACTCAGGCAAAATGTTGTCTCTGTGGGTGCTTGGGAGCCATGATCTCAGCTGAAGGTGGGGGAAGTTCTTGTCTGCAGAACAGGGGCTGGGTTCTTCCTGCCTCCCTGAGTGGATAAAGGGCTCTTGACTCCCCATTTCAAGGACTTAGTCCATCATACATCCTGATGGTCTGGCTCACGAACCAACATCTCTAGGACAGAGAAGGAAACCCTTCAGGGCCAGAGCACTTCTGTCTCCACAATCTCATTTTCCTGTAGATGACAGCAGTTACCTGAAGGTGTCTTTGCTCTGTGCAAGGCTACAGCTTCACCGACTTCTGACAGTGCCAACTGCTGGTCCAGAGCCACGATGCTGATGCTTCACCCCACCGGTCAGCAGCCTCTCGCCAGCCACGGACCAGCAGGCAGCAGAGCTGGCAGCTGCGGCTGGGGAGGAGCATTTGTGAGCTGCCTGCGGTTACGTGCTCGGCAGGGGCTGGGGGCTGCTGCTTTGCACGGAGGCAGGAGCCCACCTCTCAGCCGAGTTGGCAGCATCTTCTGGGAAACTCCTGCTGAGTTTCTAATATCACACTTAACCTCTAATTAGAAAAAGAAAAATGCAGTCTGGCGCGCTACCCGGGAAAGGTTTCCAGTCGTGTTTTATTCTGTCCAAGAAACGCAGGAATACTCATTGCTTTCTCTGTGCTATGTACACTTACAGGAGAGTAAAAAAATACAGGAAAGTAGACAGGTGTGAGGTCCTCTGCTAACTGGCTTGTGTTCCTCTTCCTTTTAGTCTACCCTTGGATTTATTGCCTTGCTAATCAGCACTCTGCACACACTCACGTACGGATGGTCAAGGGCCTTCGACGAGAACCAGTACAAATTCTACCTCCCTCCGACCTACACCCTCACGCTGCTCGTCCCATGTACTGTGATCCTAGCAAAAATCATCTTCAATTTGCCCTGCATCCGACAAAGACTTCTGCGAATCAGGAGGGGCTGGGAGAAGGGGAGATACGTGAAGTTTGTTCTGCCCAGCGCAACAGGGGAATATTCAAGCGGGGAGACCTCTAGCAATGTCTAACAGAGCCCCGGCTGTGACAGAGGATTTCAAAGCACTATCAACATTTCTATAAAGGTGTTTCTTTTTCTTAAATATATGTATGTTTTGGTATAATTGTATTGTGGATGAGTAATAAAATTTGGTAACTTTAGAAAATGGATGACCATGAAACTAGCTTAGACGGTAGTAGTTAAATTATATTGCTGATTTGCTAGGACAATTATTGCCTTAAAAATGACCGTGAAAGCCGAGCTAGCAGCACTAATATACATGGGAAACTGATGGACTGTGTTAGTCAGATCAGTCACTTGAGGTGCTGGCTGGCAGCTCTCCGGACCAGTACTTCTCGGTTGCTTCCCTAGCTGCTCTCATAAATTTCAATGCCTTTTTTTTTTTTTTAGTATGAAGTAGCACAGATTTTCTGGGTTTTATGACAGCAAAGATATCCTGCCTCTTGAGTGTCTGGATCAATCAAGGCAGTGAGGTTTAGAAAGATGAACTGTCTCTGGTTTTGGTCTCCTCAATAACTCTATGGACAAGTAAGAACAGCAATATCCATCTTACGCAGCGTCTGCAGATTTTACTAAAAGCATCCAAACCTGACAGCAAGTCCAAGTATCTCTGTTCTCTCAAATACAGACAGCACTTCTGGTCCTGTAAGCTGTGCCTGGTGCATGTTTATAAGCTACGGAAATAAAGCACCTTTCCAGCATTTGAAGAGAGAAATGTCCCTAACATCACACGTCTGGTCTGCACTGCTGGCTCTGAGATGACAGCTGCTGCTGCTGCTGCATGTTCTCTGTTTTACTAAGCCGAAGTTCCAAGCATTATTTGATGGAAATAGAGCGAAGGTAATTATCGGAAAGACCTGCTGCTTCACAAAATTACATGGAGAAAACCAAGGCCTTCCAGCTGGCCTTACATTTAATAGGGTGAAGCTTTTAGAAATCATTGTCACCTGAACATGCCCATTTACGCAGACAAAACAGCAACTCTAAATCCATTGGTTTCACTAGCGATAATAAGATCTTCGAACGGTCTTGCAAAGGGATCAGCAAGTGTTGACCACAACGTGAAAATACAGCAGTTGTACATTTTGGGCACAGTCCTTCATTGCCTTGCACCTTAAAAAGTCACTTGCTAGATCATAAAGCAGTATCAAATGTTCTTCTGACTTCACACCCACTTTGGACAAGGTACAGGGCAATGAAGATTTCTGTCCTAATTTCATTTTCGACCGTCACTTTCTATCCCTTCAAGCTCTTGATCTTTATCAGAATAATTCTTTAGGTTTTTGACATCCAAATCACCGAACAGAGAATGGACAGCCAGTCACAAAAGCTCATTTAAAGGCAAGCAGTCGGGATGACAAAGACGACTACCTCAGTGAGGTCAGATACAAGGAGATGGCTGGAATAGCCTCATTTTCCTACAGCTAAGTAAAAGATGCCACTCAGTGTTCAGTATTGCTTTGAAAAACAACAGCTGCCAGCATCAAATGAGCTACGGTTTGTGGGACAAGAAAGTACTTGTTCCTAGACCAGTTAATATAAATGGGGGGGGGAAATTATCAACTTTGGGGCAGATAAGCCCTTCTACAAGCCAACATGGCTTCTGTAACCTGGATGATTTCTACACAGACAGAGAATCTTAAGAATTCCCTGTTTAGCCTCAAATAACTCCAGTGAGTAATATTCTCCAAATATTGCTCACGGTGCCAGTGATGATATTGAGGGATTTCAGTTCTTGCCTAACGCTTACAGTAAAATCTCCAAACGCCACTTCTTTTCACTGAATAGAAAGAAATCGGCATGAGGGAAATGCCTAGATCTCATAATCAGTTGATTTTTTTGTTTTGTGGGTTTTTTGGCAACACGGGGAAGGTACCATTCTTTCCCACTGTCCCCTTCAGAAAGCTGCGGTTATTCAGGTTTCCCCATCCACCTCCACAACCTAGCCCAGATCAGCACCTGATCAAATCACTCACCAAGCAGATTGATTAGCCAGCACTATTTATTTGTGGTTGAATGATAGGTTAAGTTTCTGCATGGACTTGAGACAGTTTCACCTGAGTATAATTCCACCCACTGCAGTTTAACTCATCCTTGAGGGAAAACTGGATTCAGCAAGCTTGTTCTTTTAGTCTTCTCTTCCATTTCATCGTCAAGCAAAGTCAACATAAAAGCACCAGTTTATAAATCTTCTGGTTACAATAGTGTATTCCAATGCCTCTTTTTCCCACCTAAGCTTCTTTTCATATCTTTAGGTCAGGCAAGACTACTGCCTGGTGGCAAAAAAAAAAAGGATTAGGAGGCAGGGAAAGAACATTACACAGGCTTGCAGGCTTTGTCTTCAAGAGGAAAGGTGTGGTTTTATTGTGCGTCACTGCAAGGTTAAAGACTCACTTTTCTGCCCAGCAGAAGTAAGGTTTGCACCTTTGCTTTGTTTACATGACTTTCATGCCCACATACCCTTTCCCATCAATGGCAAAGGGACAGTTTTCATGAGCAGAAGCAGAGTCAGGCACCCAGACCTACCTGAGGAGCTGGCTCTGTTAGTGAGTCAGCACGGTGCTTTTCAGATGGACACAAGCCCAGATGGACAGACGAGCCAGCTCAAAATCCCCGCAGCTACTGCCACTCCACAGCAACTAAAAAAAGGCTGGTCAAGTGTCCCCAGGTAATGCCTGTGCCAACATACTGTCCAGCCAGTCACCATCCCTTAAAAGTTACTGTGCAAGATTCTTTAAAAAGACTGAAACCAGTTCCTATAAATGCAGAACAGCATTTCAGATGGTGCCCTCTGTAGGCGTCTGGTCCTTAAAACCTTTGACACAACAGTTTGAGTAATTTCTTCTGATTCTGGAACGCTGAAAAGTAGTTTGAGGAATTTTTCAATTATATTTTCCCTATGGATTTTTTAATGTGGACAGGGGGTTTAGTTAGTTTAGCTTAAAATTTACCAATTAACTGGTTTTGTACTTGGAGTTTCTCTCTCTCTCTGTATATATGTAACACACACACATATATATATTATTGCAGAATATATAGCTGGAATGTAAATTCTTTATATTTTTATTTTCTGTATTGCCTACTACGTGCCTCTGGGATATGTAAGAACCAACTGAAAAGCTGTAAGAGTAAGGCCAGTTTTAATCACTGGCATCTGTAGTTACATGAGATATTCTGAACAGGTCTATATAATTATATCAGAATTTGTTTGAGTCTTTTTTTCCCTCCTCCCCCTAAACAATACCATTACTTTAATGGCAGTAGTAGAGAAGTGTGATTATCTAGAATTTAACCACTAGGAAATAAAACCCACTACAGCCAGCAGCTGGTAGGGTCTCGTTATCAAGGTAATAAGTGAAAATGATTATTGCTGTGACCCATGGTGCCAGGGCCTCAATTACGGAGTTGCTATGCGTGTGGGAGGGCACAAGTGTGTACAGACATACATTTCATTACAAGAGGCTAGTGCTGTTACACAGCGCTTGTAGCAGAGGATCAAACAAGCTTAATTCACTAAACAAACAGCGTTCAAGGAAGAGGGAGTTCCAGATGAGGGTTTATGGGACTGCAAAGAAAAAGGGAGTTTTAATACTACCAATTTGTTCTCCGTTTCTTAAGTCACTTCTTCATAGAAGTGGCATGCCAGATCAACCAACTTCTGGATCTGCAGCGTTGCATTTTAATGAGCTAATTTGTAAGTTGATTTTAATGAGTTCATTTAAATTCCTGTGCTGAAGATTAACCTCTGCAGGTACAGTTCTCTCACTCCTTCTGTTTTATAATACCAGGCTTTTAAGAGTGCAATTGGTTTCTTGCTCTTCAGGGATTTACTTACAAAGTGATATATCAAACTACAGTTAAATCTTTAGGGGGATGCACTTGATTCAGAACCTCTATGCAATATATTTCCTCCAGTCTCCAAAATGGCCAGCACAGCTGCATGACCTGCTACAATCAGCAACAAAAGTCTGGTGTTATCCTTGAGCTCAAACTTTCACGCACAGAGCTAGTGGGATCTGCGGACCATGCCTCAGGTTTGAGGAAAGAGATTTGTTACACTAGGACAGTTTTCTTTTATCTGTTTATTGTGCCTTAATAAGCAGCATCAGTTTTGCACAATTTCTGCACAAGGTTTTTTAGTGCAAGTCAGAACCATGCTTATTTTAAAGTTGAGCATGCAATACATAGCAGGAAGATACCGTCTCTGATTAGGGACAGTTCTTGTTAGCAGAGCATGTGCAGGACTTTCATAATCAAAGACTAAAAATAACTGTTGTGTGTGACCAGTCAGGAGGATCACATATTACAAGCCATAGTATTACAGGAATCTTTCAAAGACTTAAAGCGGCACTACAGCAGTCCTCCTAGAAAGATAATCTGATTTAGATTTAGAGACCTCAGCAGAGGAAGATCCACTACAGCTGCTGTTCGACTGGTTAGTAACCCTCGTTATCTGTTTCCCATATCTGATCTGCAATTAGCTAGCTTCAGCTGCTGCTGCAGCATGCCAGCCTTAAAGAGCTATCTACAACCAGATGTCTGTGTTTAAGTAGCTGTCACATTCAGCGCTCTAGAAAGCAAAGTTATTGTGCAAGACTCAAGTCTGGTTTTCTGCCAAACCAGGTTTATTTGATTTGGGAGGGATGGGGCAGGGGAGTAGTGTGAAGAAATGGCCATGATACTAACTGCTAGGATATAAGGCTTTCATTTCTAGATTGCTGCTTTGACTCTAAAACTAACTGATGTCCTCCAGTTGGATGGATGCAAATACATGCAGAGAGCCGAAGGTGTGACCTCAAAGTAGTGTGAAAAACAGACCGATACCACACTTTCTATTTTAAAAATCTCAGTTCACTGAAGAAAAGCTCTATGTCCCATCCTCTCCCCCACTGCATCACCAGCCCAAACACCCACCTCAGCTCCCAGCTATCTGCCAGGCATGTCATGCTTCGAGACAAGGTCCTGGTCCCCAGCAAAGCAGAACTGGGTGCTGTGGAGAAGGAAGAGAAGCGAGAATAACACCTCCCAAACAGCCTGCACCACCATGCTAGCTGCACCCCTGCACCCAGTAGTCTTCCTCTGCAGACAGCACAAGACCGTACAGCTGCAATCTCCCATTCATCATCTCCGGATTGTGAACAGTTGTTGAGGGTTATAGTGAGTTTGGAATCAATAAGCAGTTCTTATAGAAGCAGCAAGATGTAGTAAACCCCTAGCATGACACCAGTGCTACAAGGCTAGAAGAAAGGAATTAAAGAAGCAGCCCAAGTCGGAAGGAAGAATTTAGGTCACCCAGCCTCTACCTGCCACTTCCCTCTCTTCAATAGTCTCCCTGGCATCTGCAAGCTGCTGCAAGAAAAGTGACAGGAATCTCAGCAGAAAGCTCCGTCACACCTTGTCCCTGTGCAACAGTTCATATTTACCCTTTTAACCAGGCAGCATCTATGCACACTTCAATCGCTGACAGCATAAAGCTGTGCACAGTGCTTGGGTTTGGGCTCTGAAACTCATATCCCATCTCAGCTCATCACAGCTCAGAAAGCGTGGCCCAGAGAACGCAGTGCCAGGTTCTCCTCAGCCCTTGCACTACAAGGAAGAAATAGTAGCAGCTTAGGGTCAGAAGCATGGAGGATACATTTTTTGTGTGTTTAAGCTGTGTTGCTGAAGATGTTTTGCTCTGCTTTGCACGTGTGTCTGTTCTGGGTGGTTTTCCTTGTGTTTAAAAAAAATAGGCATACTTAAAGTCTACTTTACAAAACCTCAGCAAATTAACACTGATCTTTTCCAGACAATACTTCAAATGAATGTTCTGCAAATGCCTCCTCACGGCATGCAAAGATTTAGATACGCTGGAACTGGCTCCGCAAAGGATGCTCTCTAACAAGAGGAATTTAAGCACTGATACCAGTTCAATTTGCTGCTTTTTGATTTTAATATAAAAAGAAATACTTTCTGCAAGGAAGGATTCAGCTTTCATCACCAGAACCCTAGTACAGACTTTGCAGGCTAAACCAATTCACAGATAAGCACTTTTCATAAACATTACATATTTCTTGGCTTACACAGGTTCTGGAGAATGAAAGAACAGGCTGTGCTGACATCTGGTGGCTTTCTCTGCAGACAAAGACAATTTATGGCAGTAGGTCTTGGCTTTTCACTGCATTTTTTTGCATTCCTGATGTAACTTCTCTTGTTTCCTTCCAAGACACAAAGCATTATGATAAAAACATTTTTGTTTCCACTGACCAGTGGACAGTGCTGTCCTGTGCAAGTCCTCCTGTAAAGCAACAAAGGATCCTTTGTTGTGCAGTATTAGCAACAGCGTAGAAAAGGTCTCCTCTTTATTTCAAAGCATATTTCTCGATGAATACAAAAAAAAAAAATGTACGTTCACTGCCACAGGAAATGCTGCTGTTGCGTATCAGATGAGGTGTAAACCTAACCATTAAGGCACTGCAAATCAGCAGAGGTGGCAGCAAGAAGCAAAGGGAAGTGGCAGGGAAAACATGCAAAGGTGTGGCTGTTTCTCTAACTCAAGAGGAAAGTAGGCAGTAGGAAAAAGTCAATGTCGCAGTAATATGAAAAGCAGTAAAATTGTCTTCTGGGCATCATTGCTTGATTCGTTAATCATTTGGAAATCTGTGCCAAGTAGCACTTCGAAGAGGAAGTCAGGAAGGGAGGATCAGGTGCCAACCAGCGAGACTGAGCTCAGTCCAAACTGTTCAATAAGCGAAAGTGTGCCCTTGCCTTAAGCATTTGTAATGCCTCCAGCCGGCTGAAGTTCCTCTGAAGCCAGGATCCTATCAGTCATACAAGACCAAGAACGAGTATCACATGTTCTGTTTTCTCACTCTTGATCTCTGGACACTCAGTATTTCTGTTGCTATTAGCTTGCAAGGAGAGGACCCACGGATGTCCTGTCATGGCTGTGGTAACTCTTGGACTGTTACTGGCAAGTTTGTTTTTAAGTAAATGGTCTGTCAGGGGACATGCTGAATACTCCCAGGGAGTGAAAGAGAAACACCACAGCTTACAACTTATCTCTGGATCACCTCTAAGACAGAATGTTTACATCTGATAAAGCAGTTCCCCAACTTCAACAGTGGTGCGTATCAGATCTTTGAGGACTCCTTTATGCCATTGGTAACTGTCAACATTTAACTCAGCTATCCATGTCAGCAGTTTTCTTAGCTCTTGCGTCTTCAAAAGGCAACATAACTACCTCTGGACATGCAGAAAATGTATGTTTCTGCTGCATGCAGAAAATGTAACAGAAAAAACAAGATGCCTATTCCAGCAGTTTATGAGTTCAATTCCAAAAATTATTAAAATGCACCATTTTCATACCTTTAGTGGTATAAAAAGCAGCACTGCTCCAGTATTTCTGTGCCAAGAGTGTCGTACAGTCAAGATTTTGTGTGCTTCTTCAGTTACATTGTTACCTCTTCTTCCTCTTCATGGTAACTCCTTTCCTAATTTCCTCTCTTCTCCTTTAGTAGTTACTCTTCCACACCTCCTAACAAAACTCCAACTCTCTCTGAAGTGATTTTCTTTCTCCAAGAAACATCCAAGCCCCACACACCCCCCCAGCTTCCAGTTTGACTGCCTTTCCCTGCTACAGTGCAATAACCCAGGAAAAGTTGCATCTTATTTCAGCACCCACTCTGGATGCTGTTCTTTTTGTTTAAAAAAAAGGCTAGTGAAAGGCTCCAAGGACATCATACTGAAAGATGAATCCTTATTAACCCCACGATGTCTAAGAACATGAGCAAAGCTGTATGATTTACCCCACTACACATTATGGAGAAGCCACCTTTGACTAACACTAATTGTAAACCGATGCAGTTCATGACCTCTGCCAGGCTAACAAACCACAGTACCAACTCTGTAGGTGGTTTCCTTCAATAGAAAGAGGATTTCTTAACAACATGGGCAAAGACATCTCAGTCTTTAGTAATTTATTAGCCAATGTTCAGATTTCATTCAGTTCTCAAAGACCCTGGAATCAAACCTACTTTGATACAAGGCTATATCATAACTCACAAAAAAAATGTTGGAAAAGCATCTATCTTAACAAGTTCTCTGTTATTATGTATGGTTTTGTGGGGTTTATTTGAAAGAATCATTATTAAAGGGCCAATGAAAAAAAACACAGTAGAAAAACACTTCAGGAAGAATCCAGTTTACAAGTGTGGTCATTGAGAGCGTTACAAAAGGCTCTACTGTGCTGCTGCAGAAAGGAGCCAATGAAGTGCCATGGCCAGAGCGAACAGAGCTCACAAAGCAGTAGTTTAACTCTTAGCTTGGAAAGAGAAGCTAATCTGGAGTGCCAGACACATCATTCTTGAATATTTGCATTAAAACATTTACCATTTTCTCATTGATGCTGTAGAATTGCTCTTTCACTGTGCCACGCTCGATGTGGCACTGAACGTTTGTAACTGTACTAGCCCAGAAAGGACAACTGTTAAAATTTGGTGACCCTTTCAAACACAAATGCCTTAGAGAAAAGAGATCACAAAACCAATCCAAATCTGTCTGAAAGGGCTGAAGACCAAATCCAGATCCCCAGAACAGGAGGAAGAGAATGACAGCGTTTGCTTAGTC
>VYZW01024464.1:6646-70983 GCA_013401315.1 Balaeniceps rex | reverse complement strand
ACACCCCTGCACTTAGAGCGCAGGCAGTTATGCGTTCCAGCTAGGCAAATCAGATTCAAATGAGCGAATGTCCATATCAAGGTGGAATGCAACTACATCCCTTAAGTACCCTGCTGCCACAAAGTCATTCAGCCACATTTATGAGAAGCCCAAAGGACATCCAGGGACCATCAATTTTATCATGACAGACATTTCTTTACATTATTACCAAAAGACATGCCCTATATGTAGTCCCCTGTCAAAATGTGAGAAATCAGGTCAAGTTTCAACTCTTTGCTATGTTCAGCACATTCTCTAAATTATACTGCTTGAGCTTTCCTGAGCAAACTGGCTATCAAGCACAGTATGCTGCACATTAAACAAATCTAATCTTATTTCATTATTCCATGCTGGTTCCACTACTTACATTTCTAACCAAAACATCAGTTTAAATGTTACTGATAAGACTAAGCAGACATGGTACTAATAACCTATCTGTCAATCATTTAAAATTACTCTCAGCAGAATTATAAGCATACCCTCTAAAAATCACAATTTGCATTCTGAACATTTGGAGTGCAGATACCTGCTGCCCTCAGTCCAATGATTTGAATGTACATTATCCCCCCTTCTTCCCTGAATAATTATCAAGCAGTGTAAAGAGCATCAGGAATAGCATTTGCTTTTCAGCAGGCTATCCAAACATAATCAGCCAGTTATCAGTTTAATGACAACCAGAAGGAACAGCACCTTCAGTCAATACAAATGTACTCCTACCTACTCCAGCTGCTTTCAGCGTACTGTCTTCTTTCAAAATCAGTTTGTCATCATCTTCCAAACTCACTACAAGTTCACCAGTCTACAAATCAGAGAACGAGAATACAAAGATAAGAATAAGAATTTACTGACTGTCTCTGCCCCAGTCTTGTTTGACAGTGCAGAGATGTGCCTGCATTAAAGCATGTAAAAGGGGAAGACTACACCTAAAAATCATACCTTAGATTTGTGTGCTTGGTGAATAATCTTCATTGTATCTGAAAGAAAATACAATGTTTTCCTAAAATAAGGCTTAATAGGCAGGTAACACCGAAAGCTGTACTTGGGGAAGGAGAGACAAACAAAGGGGACAAACCTTTTATTAACAACAATTTTGTGTATTCAGTCTAAAAGAGGAGAAAACATCTTGATTTCCCAATCCTGCAGCCACGGTCTTAAACCAGTCAATCCAACATTAAGGAACCACATCCTACTGGGCTTCTGTCTGCTGGCTGAATTACAATAACTAACTAATGACCATCCCAATTGCCAGTCAAAACACATCAATTTAAATGCCAGTTAGGGTGGTTTAACCTAACAGGTTTTACACATGCAATTGCAGCAGGACAAACAGCATTTATGCACTGTCAACTACTACAGTTAAGTTGAGAGGCAGCAAGTGATTAAGACACAGTAACCTGACCACTTCAGATTATTCCTTGAAATTTTCCTTCTCATGAAGAAAGCACCCATGTAGAAATTTTGTTAAGCAAGTCCATTTTCCATGAACACATACAGCCTCTCCTCTTTTTAATGCTATACCCTCTTCAGTAATATTTATCTCTGATATGCTCGCACAGTGTAGCACTTTAAGAAATCATGCTATACAAAAAAAGAAATATTGCTTTCCTCTGGCAATGTGTGCGGGGCTTTGTTAACAGAAGAGAAAAACTGGGAAAAATAATGTGGTCACTAAAGCATACAGATGAGTGCAAAGATCCAGAGGGAATGGAAGTCAAAAGAGGCCCATGCAGCACTAAAAAAAAAAAAAAAAAAACAAAAAACAAACCCAAACTCCAAAGCCTCTGTGTTTGAACAAATTCAGAATAACACATCAATCCCTTCCCAGCAAAGAAGCAAAAACCAGTTCTGTTTGCCTGCTCATTTTCTGTTCTCGTTTGGTTTTGTGCATTAACTGAACACTACGTGTTGAAATAGTCTGGCAAGAGAAGGATGCAAGAAAGTTAAATATAGGCTAAAATGACTTTCAAACTACCAAGAGCAAGTATTCAGATGTTCAGAATAACAGAGATCACATCCCTATTCAGAAGTTTGCTTCCATACCACTCTTGCCCATTTTGAATGTTTTATTTAAAACATTACAGAAGGTCAAAACTCCTCTGTATTCCCACTGCAGAGGTCACTGAAAAGGCAGTCTTAGCATTCTGTACTAATTGCAGTATTAGAAGCAAGACATATTAAATTGCAGTTCCCAGATCCATCTTGTGTAGAAGCACTGCAAAAAGACCAAGCAATCACAGCAAAAATATATTGCAATCATGAAACCTTTCTACCACAGCAAATACAATCCAGCCTATGGCTGTTAATTTTAAGCTTCTCCATCTACTTTGTCACACACCCTTTTCTCTAGTCTTTGCCCAGTCATTCTCTGAACTATCGTCTCAATTTTACTTTTTCACAACTCCACCACTGGCATCCAGTACTTTTTTTTATCTGAGCTATTAAATGGCTTCCCTAACTCTGTTACAGAGATGAAACTACGGTCTCTTCTCATTCTAGCTAAAAAGCCCTATGTCCTCTCAATTTCCTTTGCTATTTCATCCCAATTTAGTCCCACTCAATCATATTCCCAGATTTTTACGTTTCCTTTTCTGGTGACAGATCTTCCCTGACAACAGGTAAGAAATCACTTTCTAAGTCTGATTCTGTGAAGTATCTACCATATTGCTCCACATTCATGGGAAAAAAAAAAAAATGAGAAGCAGTCTATGAGACAAGTTGGCCCCCAGGCTGCCATCATCAGTGAAAAGATGGCAATGACAGGGTAGGGAGATGAGAAGTTTGAGAAGAGTTCTAGACCAAGGACAAGAATGATGTGTACAAAGAAACAAAGAGAAAATGAAAGTCATAAGCTTTGAGATGTGAGTTAGAGCACCAAGCCAAGAGGAAAAATGTGATGGCATTATGTATGATGTTGAGAGAACAAAGTGGTGCTGGATTCTGGAGAGAAGGAAACCAAAACAGGCACAAGGTGAGAGACAGCCAGGTCCACTGAGATTCCTGGCACCGCCAAACAAAGCAGAAGGAAAAATCTGACTCTTACTAGCACTATTCATGCAGAAGTCTCACTGCCCTTTCATCACCAAAATACAAGAAAGACAGTAGAGCACACAAGAGATGCCAAAAACATGAACCTGGGTGATTCACAGCCTGAGGGGAAGGTGAGGAACTTGGCTTTGATTTTTCTGTGTGAAAATTTCCACACAGCTACCACCATCCCACTAAAAGTAGGCACCCACTTAACTGGCGTAACAGGTTTTAAAGTTCTGCAGTGTTTTTCACCCACATGCTCAGTCCTACACAGCACAATCAGGTGCTCAGCCACAACATATCCCTTGGGAAAAACTACACCGATGCTCTAAGTGATGAAAGAACTAGCAGCAGGGATAGGCAGTGCCAGGAATACAGCTGATAGCAGCAGTCCTCCATAGGACCCCCTCATCTAGACAAAGCCACAGATATTAGGGGGAGGAAGCACACCTCCAAATTCAAACTTACAGTCACCTAGATTTTAAGACCTTAAGTAATATATTAAAAACATTCAAGTCCTTGCCACCAATGTATCGTAAATCTTAATCCCCAACTCTTTTTCTGCTTTCATTTTCCACTATCTGCTTCATCATCAGCAAGAACACAGAAGGAAATGCTTGGGTTGTTTTGTTTTGTTTTTTTTTTAAACAGGCAAATAGAGTCTATTACCATTCACATGTATTAAGTAGGCTCCTCATTCAATTCTTTGAATCACTGTAGAGGAAGGAGTTGACAAACTCCAAGAACATGGGAAACAGAGGATCACTTGCAGCAAAACTCCAAGGCAACTTTCAGAATTGCCAAGTTTAGGAAAAGATATGTTACTGACATCCGAGTTAAACTCCAAGAAAAGAAGTAATTTGGTCTATTTTGAAAGTATATTCTGCCCCAAACAGATGAATTGCACATGTTCATGCCAATCTTCACAAAAAGGAGATATACACATAGCTTTACATTAGAGGATAAAGTCAGCCTAAATAACACACCAGGCCATTTCATTCCATCAGCTTGTATTTAAGAGCTATCTACTTTGAGCAAAGTTCCCCTGCTTCTCTTATACTGTGTAAATTATTTAAGTATATATGTCTTAAACATTTTCCATTTACTGCCTTCAGCTCCCATTTCACCATCCTTTCTGACTTCACAATTAGTAAATAGATACTGAAATATATAAGCACATAGAGAACTACACTTTCAAAGCATTTGAGATCACAAGCTGCTCGCTAGAGTAAAAACAGAGTTAGAAGGCACTTATAAAAGTAATAAAAAATTAATACCAAAACCCATCAGTACCAATTAGCAAATAATGTATGCAGCCTAATTCAAAGATTAATACAGAACTTCAAAATAACGGTCAAGTTCTGCAGACATGATCCCAGTGGCATAACCCCATCTACAAGAGCTGGACAGAGTTGCAAATGTAGGCAGGCACTGCCACCAGCATGAGTATTCTACAGCAGTTGTGTTCTAAATTGTGTATGTCGTGGTTTAGCCCCAGTCGGCAACCAAGCACCACGCAGCCGCTCGCTCACCCTCCCCCTCCCCGGTGGGATGGGGGAGAGAATCGGAAGGGCAAGAGTAAGAAAACCCACGGGTTGAGATAAGAACAGTGTAATAATTGAAATAAAAATAATAATAATAATAATAATAGTAATAATAATAATAACAATAGTAATTGTAATGAAAAGGAGAACGAGAGAGACAAAACCCAGGGAAAAGAAAACAAGTGATGCAACCGCTCACCACCCGCCGACCGACACGCAGCCAGTCCCCGAGCGGCGATTGCTCCCCCCGGCCAACTCCCCGCAGTTTATATACTGAGCATGACGTCATATGGTATGGAATAGCCCCTTGGTCAGTTTGGATCAACTATCCTGGCTGTTCCCCCTCCCAGTTCCCTGTGCACCTGGCAGAGCATGGGGAGCTGAAAAAGAAAGTCCTTGACTGGTGTAAGCTCTACTTAGCAACAACCAAAACATCAGTGTGTTATCAGCATTCTTCTTACACTAAATCCAAAACACAGCACTATGCTAGCTACTAGGAAGAAAATTAACTCTCTCCCAGCTGAAACCAGGACAGTATAGAAGCTGGTATGAAATACCATGTCTGCATTTTACAGGAATTAAAACAAGAAAAAAACCCACTTACCATACTTGTAATTTTTGAAAGGAGGAGGAAGTGCTGTTCTTGAAGGCACATCTATTAAAATAAAAGCACCAAGTTAAAACAAAGTTGTCTTTTTTTATTTCCAGTATTTTATTTTCCATTATTTTATGCATGCATCCTGGACATCCTTTACATCAAAATAAATCCATAGCACGGGAGACTTGTTTGAGCATCAAATACTAAAACACAACCTTTGGCTCAGATTTTATAGTTATTCCATATCTGATGAACATCACTTGGGCATGAAGTCCCTCTGAACAAAAGATCCATGAGGACAGTAAGTCAATGCAATTAAGGGTGATCACAGGAGTCTGATCCTTCAGAAATCAGTCAGAAACATCCTGTTAATGGTTTGCACAGCATCTCTCTCTACCTTATACAAACAGCTGACAACTGTCATTCATAACTGAATTGTTCAGTAAACACAGCCATTGAAGCAGCCAAAAAGGAAGCCAAACTGTAGAAAATTAACTCTTTAGCTGCATGCAGGACACAGCCCATAAGCAACTGCAAGAACACTAACACCTTCCCTGGTGCCAGTGTTCCCAGTGACACCCAGGGATTTAACCAGAGCCTCGAAAGGCCGAGCCACTTGTGGGGTGCTCAGCAGCAAGGCAGCTGAAACCACAATTTCATCAGTAGTTTAACAATTTATCTCAAACTTCCCCTTCAAAACAGATTACAGTAAAGGAAGGAACATGGCTCCCTTTGGACCAGGAACAGCACTATCCATCCATCTGTGGAATGAGGTTCCAAAAAGTCTTGTTCAAGACACTAGCATTGTCTCAAATAACGGCGAGCTGCAATACTGCACACCTCAAAAGCAAGTTTCTTAGCATTGTTTTTTATTTTATTCTTCATAACACCAGCTGTACCATATGTTCTGAAAGTGCCTGTAGTTTTCTAAAAGCATACTAAGATCTTGCCATGCCTATCACTGTCTAGAAGCATGGAAGTTGCTGAAAACACAATAGAGCTTTGAGGCCCAGCACAATGTCCTAGGAGTTGCTCAAATGTTATCAGCTATAACAGCTCAAGACTTGTTTAAGCTGACTTCATGCAAAAAAAATCAAATCATGTTATTCTGCACCCTTTGAATGTCTCCATTTAGGTGTGTAGAAATACACCTGCAAGATTAGGGTAACACCCTAATTACTGAGTCACTGCGTGGGCTGGTCTGCATTAATTAACTTTTAGATGAACTGTCACTTTCAACCAGGCTTCTAAAACATAAAACCCATAGATGAGTAAATCTGCACCACAAAGCTCAAGATGGAGACAGAAACTCAGAAGCAAACATGCACAGTGAGACCTCACAACGTCAAAAACAATTTTTCAAGATCCTCTCTTCTCACAAATAGCAAACAGACTTGCATTCCCACATTCCACATATTGGTATGATTCTTAAGGATCAAAGGCTCCCTAAATTCTATTAATTTACCCCTGTTAATTTATGAATAGCTGCCTGACAATACTACTCAAGGAGCCTGAGGCACTGAGCCAAATGCAGCAATGCCCTCCTCTCTTTTTGACTAAAGATGGGTATTTGGGCAGGGGAAGCAGTCTTCCCAAATTTAGGCATGGCACACTGACCACGGAAGCTCTTATTAACTCCAGACCTCTCATCCAAGGGAGGAGAGTACACAGGGGATGTAAATACAAATCTGGCATCTCTACCAAAGCCACAGAACTCCCATTCATTTGCTCCTCTCCACTTTCTTGTGCAGAGACAGCAACACATAGGACTGAAGCGAATGAATATGACAACTGCCCCTTACCTTTCTGCACAAAAGTAATGAACTGCTTTACTGTCTGATCCAAGTTAACTCCATGATACACCACAGGTCTGAAGTTCCGGTGTTCAAAAGAGCGAACAAGACGGACCGTGATGGTTGAGTTTTCTGCTGACATGAGAATTAATTCTGAATAACCTGGAAAACATTAAAGAGAGGAATTATTGTCTTTCCTCTGCATATGAGCACAGCTAGAAAATAAGGTGCAGGTGGGCCTCATGCAAAGATTAAAACATGGCGAGAAATTCAATAGCATTATGTCTTTCGGGACTTAACCTCTATTATTTCTACAGAAGCAGTAACAGGATCTCAAAACAAACAGGGTTGCCTAGGATATTATTGACACTGCACACCAAACAGTCCAGTATTTGTACCTGTGCTGTGTACTACAGCACCAGACTCCCTACTAAACACACAAAAATGTTATGGATAAATGCAAGTATATCATTTGGGTTTTAAGTGACTGAAGACTTTACCTGCTGCATTCAAGGAAGAAATTTTTTACAATGAGGGTGGTTAAGCACTGGAACAGGTTGCCCAGAGAGGTAGTGGAGGCCCCATCCCTAGAAACCTTTAAGGTCAGGTTGTATGGGGCTCTGAGCAACCTGATCTAGTTGAAGATGTCCCTGCTCACTGCAGGGGGGTTGGACTAGATGACCTCTAAAGGTCCCTTCCAACTCAAAACATTTTATGCTCTATTGTATGATTCTATGAGTAACCTTGTGCTCCAAAAGAATGTACCAACATGAACAAAACCAAAACCTTTTTAATATACTTACACCATAGAGAGCATAATACCCTGAAAAATGCCTAAGCTGTTACACAACGCTCATTTTCACTTCCCTACAGAAAGTGGAAAAACCTCCCCCACATACACATGCAAATAATTCTCCTGGTATACTACTACATTATTAACGGGCTTAATTTAATTTGTAATAGTAGGTCTTTAGAATGTCTCTACAGGGCTTATACTACTTTAACAGAGAGCAGAACCTATGACATAATTGTCTTACCAACCAGAGCCCCTCTTCAAACAAGTTTACGCATTGTTCCGTTGGGTTCTTTCCACAGGAAAACAAGCTATTTCCTACTCCAACAATCTTCTCTATTTTTGATGCTGGGTATTCCTCAGCAACCTTGCTTTCTGGTCACACACTAATCTGCTGTGGCTGCTGCAGGAATGAGCAAAGACTGCAGTCTAAGTGCTGCAACATCAGCCAGGGGCATAGCACGACCTCTGCATCTCCTATCCCTTGGTAGCCATTTCAATCACCACTTCCAGTCCCACAAAGGATTTTCTCGCCTATTCACCCCCTTTTTTTTTGGGGGGGAGGGGCCTTTTTTGTTGGGGGGAGGGGGATTATTTAAGTGCCCCACCATCATGCAGGTATCCAGGTACCTTCCAGTCTTTGCTGTATTTGTCCTAGCTGCATCCTGGCAAAGTAAACCAGCAATATTTTCTTTGAATACTTTCTGCAGAATGGGGGGACAGACCTTCCACATCACAAGGCAACTTGTTCTTACATCCCCTTGGTTAATAATTCACAGAGCTCTAATTCCACTTTCCTTGTAAATAAGCTGTGATACACAAATAAAAGATGCCCATCAAGAAAAGCATGCTTCTCTGCACCTGAAAATAACTAGATTTATATTAAACAGCAAAGATGGGTATTTTCTTGATGCTATTCCACATGGGCTTTGAGACCTGGAGGGCACAGTACAGAGTAGAGAAAAGAGGACAGCGTTCAATTCACTTTCTCCTGAGCAGCATGGAAGAACATTGCAGGAATACAGGCTTGGGAGCACAGACAATTAGAAATCGCCGATTTTCACATTTACGGGACAGACCCAACAGACTGATCCCATCCAGGACTGGGACCAGGTACTACCCAGCACCTCCTCAGGGAGCACATGGCAGATTCCTCTCAGGGCGCCGCCCGCATCAGAGGCGCTGAGAGTCAACTCCTCCTGTGAGAAAGAACCTCCCCCGGGCCCGCCTGGCTCCTGCCTGCCGGCAGCAGCACCAGGGCCCACGGCGGAACGCGCACATCTCCCTGAGACCGAGCATCCTCCCCTCAGCCCTCACACCGCCCCCGACTCGCCCGAAAAGGACCGTTAACGGCCTTACTACCAACTCCCCCGCCGATACTTCCGGGTCTCTCTTCTCACCCCGCCTCACACAGCCCCACCAATCACGTCCTTCCGGCGCCACTCACCGCACCGAGGGATTGGCTGCGAGGCGCACTGTCCCCGCCCCTCCCCGCGCCTCGGGGCTAGGCGGGGCTCCCGGAAGCCACGCCCCACCCGAGTCCCCACCTGGTTGGATAACGTCCAAGGCTCACCCCTCATGCTGACAAGCGTCGCGCCCCCCCCCGAAGCCCGCCCTTCCCGCTCCGCCCTCCCATTGGCCCTTTGCCTGGCTTCTCCCCGCCCTCGGCAGGCGCCGATTGGCGCCGTGTTGCCCGTGGCGCTGGGATTGGCCAGCCAGCGCTCTGGCGAGGGGTGAAGCGGCCGAGCGGCGGGGGTGGCGTGGCAGACGCTAGTGGGTCGGGATCGTGCTGGGCTCGTCGCCATGTCTGAGGTACGGGCTGTGCTGGGGGGAACCGGGGGGCGGCGGCAGCGGGTACCTTCCCCGATACGTCTCTCCCCTGCTTGGCAGCGGTAGCCTGCGGGTGCTCACCCCTGCCCTGGGGCCTCCCCTCCCCTCTAGGCCGCGTTCCAGAAGGCCGCTGAGGAGGTGAAGCAGCTCAAGTCCCAGCCCACGGACCAGGAGATGCTCGATGTCTACAGCCACTACAAACAGGCCACGGTGGGCGACGTGAACACGGGTAGGTACCGCCTCGGCCCCCCACCGGGAGGGGAGGCGGTGGCGGCGGCCGGGCAGCGCCGCCCCGAGCCCCTCTCGGGCCCTGCGCCTCAGTGCCAGGGCCTCCGGCGGGCGGGGGCGACGCGGTTGCGGCCTGAGGCTGAGCTGGAGGCGCTTTGGGAGGCAAAACCTCTCCCCTATTGCGTGCCTCGCTTCGTGCGATCCCGCGGTTTAGCAAAAATGACTCAATGCCGACTTGGCATGGATTTATGCGCAGGCAGGCATAAGCTGACCTGATAAGGGTTTGTGCAACTTGTGGTTTTTAGATGAACCCAGCTGCAGTCATCTAAATCGTATAGCAACGGTCTGAGAATCCTTTGTGTTAGCTTTGTGCAAATATTGTGTCTGGGATTTTTGGAGACCTCTATCAGTAAGTAGCTGCCTAGGTCAAGGGATGCTGCTTTAATACAAACACTTCTCAGTTAAACAGGCTTAAATAGCAAGGCAACTATACAAGCGTGGAATTGCAGTACTTAGCGGGGGGCAGTTTGTTTAAACTGGATTGGCTATGAAAAATAGTATTGGAAGGCCAAACCAGAAGAAAATTATGCAGATGTATGTAACAGGAGAAACTTTTATAGGAGCTGCAATTAAATATCACATCTTGGAAGGACTGTAGCAGAAATATCTGCAGGTATGCTGCTACTTCTGTTGCTGGCAGCTCAGACTAGGAGTAACATTTAGAATGAAGCCTGTCTCTGTTGACCTTGTGTAACACTCGAGTAACTAGAATTAGAAAGGAAAAAGGTCATTTGTTTGGAGCATTGGCCTCCTGACCCAGTTGCTGGTGAATTTTATTGGGTGTTGATTGAATTCAAAGCAGGCAGTGAAGTGTACAGGAAACGGTAAGTATGGGCGCTTGCAGTCTCTTTTTCCCAAGATAGACAGTATTGAGGGAGAAAAGAACTGCTTTTGGTTTTAAGATATGATCCTTTTGGTGTGGCTGGACCTTAGCATTATTAATGTTTGCCAAGGTGAAATGGTGCTATAGAGCTGTTGATATACCAGCATTTCTGTAAGTCGCTGCATTCTTGTGAAGCAGTAGCTAACAGGAGTTGGCTAGAAAAGCAATCCATGCAAGAGTGAGCTAGTAGGGATTTTGTTGGAGAGAAATGGAGCTGCCAACTAGCTCTGCAGGTCACACTGCCATGTGAGCAGTGCAAGGGTATTTTTGTGGCTAATGTACAGGCTACTGTCCAGTTCCATTTGTTAATCATGAGAATTGTCTTTAAGGAGACAGAGAAGAAGTAACAACACAGAGGGGACTTTATGTGAAGAATAACCTTATACACATCTGTATCTCATTCATTTCTTCTCTATTTGGCTACAATGTGGCCTGTAATGAAGTGAGTTAGAATTCAGTGCTTATACCCCTAGATGACAGAACAAATGAAGAGCTATATGTTGGAAACATACCATTAAGTTGATGATAACAAGTTCTAAGCTGTGTGCTACTATCTTTTGATTTCATCATCTCTGCATGTAATGGACCCTAGGGCATTTCTGCTTTACTTTAGGGCTGATGGTGTTCTTTAATCAGATAGCTGTCATGCAACAGCAGTCTCTTCAGAAAGTATGATAAAACCAATTCGCAGTATTTGGCGCTCTTCTGGTCAAATGCTGCTGTCTTAAGGGAACTTGACAGAGAATATCTCTGCCACCGATAGCATTCCAGCATGCTCCCTTCAGCATAAGAGGTGATCTCCTGACTGCAGATTAGTAAGTAAGAGCTGCAGAGGTGAACCACTGTATTTATCATAGTTAAGAGCTAAATAGCCTTCAGGAAAGGAGTAGGTATTACCTACACCCAGACAGCACAAACTAATTCTGCTGCTTATCCTGTGTCTCTCAGACCGTCCTGGTATGCTGGACTTCAAAGGCAAAGCAAAGTGGGATGCCTGGAGTGCATTGAAAGGTAAGTGTCTGCTTAAAAAATAAAAACGAATACATAAAAGCACAGGCAAACTAGTCAGAAAAGCGTATGTGGTTCTGCAAGAAATAAAATAGTGTTGCCTTGTAAGACAAGAGTTCTAGAAGTTCAAAATGCTGTGATGATAAACTCTTACTTTTGATTATCTCTGCAAGGCAGAAGTAATCCTGAAAAATGTAGCCTGTGTCAAAGGGGAATTAAGGTGCAAAATGCCCAGCTGGCCCAAGATGTTACACAAAGGAGAACTGCAGCAGCAGCAGCAGAAACCTAAATCTGTTTTCCAGGTCCCAGCCTAGTACCCCAGAGACTGAGCTCTCCCTCCAGTTGTTGTGTTTCTCGTAAAGCTTTCCTAACTGGAAGATGCAACTGGGCTCTCTGCTCTAAATGAGGAGCTAAACAGGTGGTCTAATTTATGAAAATGGGATTTTTCTGGTGTTTTAAGGAGCCAGCACTACATCTAAGTGTAGTCTAAGTTGATTGAATAGCTTTCCTGTAATAATTGTGAATGGCGTTAATAGAACTAATACACTGTTTAGTTGCTGTCTATACAAATATAACTTTCCTTAGAAACACTGTTTTCTCATGACTGCTGAACACATTTGTTTAAAACTTTAATACTAGATTCACAGGCAAGTGATCACCTTCTTTGCTCTCTGATAGCATGCTGCTATGTGCTATAGCAAGGAATTGTGACTTACACGTAAAAGGTATCTTAATCTGTAAAAGGTGTCTGACTGCTTCCTGTGTTCTGTCCTTCAGGAATGTCCAAAGAAGATGCAATGAAAGCTTACATAGCAAAAGTGGAAGAACTAAAGGGCAAATACGGCATCTGAGGACTGGATATAGCAGCCACTTGCACACCTGAAACATGCCTTATTTCTAATACTGTGGAAAACTGGTTTCTGGGAATAATCTTAAATACCTAGTATGTGATAAGTTGGTTCTCCTCATGCCTGTAGTTCAGGGGAAGTTGTGTACCCGCCTAATGTACTGACATGTTATAAATTCTTTCTGGGAACAAAATCTGGAACTCATTAAAGTGCATTTGGTACTTTAGCTGTTGTAACGGTCATCCCTTAGAGATTATTGTGAGCTCATCCCTTAACTGCTGTGTTGCAGCAGTCAAACACTTTTCTGTAAGGCGCAAGCCAACCTCTCCAGTCCTTTTGCCACTAGAGGGGGCTCGGTAATCTGTTTTGCGCAATGCGGACTTGTGTCCAAACCAATCCAGTGATGTCTGGTACTGCTTTGCCTCTTTCCTCATCTAGATAAGTGGCAACCCACAAAAGCTGGAGCACCACAAAGTTTATCGTGAAGAGGCTAGGTCTAATGCTGTCTATACCAAGAACAAGGTGCTTGATATTTGTTGCCTGGGGCTTTCAGAGATTTCGTCAACAATTGCCAAATCATCTTTCATAAAACGCTTCTTGGAGATGTTAGGGTCTTGGAGACCCTAACAACAGTGTTGGAGTTCTGGAGAGAAGGCAAATACTCAGCAGCTGAACACAAAACCTTCCCTGTGAAAGAAAAGGTTCTGCAGACAGCGGAGTTGTTGGTGCCCTTGATACTGTACTGCTGTAAATACAGAGCGCTGGTGTTGCCGTGTACTGAGGCTACAGTGAGGGGTGAATCAAGTATAGATTGGCTTAACACTTAGAAGGCTGTTCAAACAGGAAGACTTAGAGTGATCATGAGCAAAAGTTTTATACAAAACACACAGTTGTGACCATCTCTAGTAGGCCTTTAGCTACTTCTGTCTGCCTAATGTAGTCTGCTAGAATTGCTGAGGCCAGAAAGGGAGACCGCTTTTAAAATGCGGCACCAGACTATTCCAGCACAGAGCATGTGAGAATAAAGTCACAACCTTATACAGGAATAAGACATTCTAATTCCTGCTGTACTGGTTAGCATCTGAACAGGTGAGGACTGCTTTCAATTGACTTCTAGAAATGCATAGGAATGAAACCTATCATTACATATCTGGCTAGGTAAATACATAGTTCTGTACTAAGTTACACAGGCGTTGCTGTGTGTAGCATCTAACTTGTATTTTTCTTATGCCACTGGTAAGAGATGGAGATAACTTTACCTCACATGCTTTCAAAAATAACTTCCCCCTTTGCTACTTTTAATGGGAAATGCTCTTAGAGCTACTTGTTCACCCTTTAAAATGTGTTAGGATAAAGAAGGGTTTGTTCCCTGTTCTCCTAAGGAAAAAGGTTGCTTGTTCTTGTTCTTCCCTGTTCTTCTGGATAAGTAATATAAGCATTTGGATTTTTTACCTTCTCTTGTATCCTCTGTTAGTTATTTGAGATTGTGTTGATTACATTTGTCTTGCAAAAGAGGGGTAAGAGCAGATGTTCAGCATAAGAGATGATTTTAGCTCTTTGCCAGCCCTAAATTCCACAGCCAGCTCTGTCTTCACAGCTGTATTTTGTGAAGCTGGTTATCCTTGGAGGATTCTGCCAACCTGTAGCAGAATGTAACTCATACTGGCAAATGCTTCCACTTCTGCTCTTGTTTGCTGGAAGCTGATGTACTGTGAGCATGCTGTGCTTTGCTAACATGCTTTCTGTCAAAACGGGTGTTCTTAGAGTTTTTGATTGCTAAAGCAGTGGAATTGGATCCTGTCTAAAGAGTGGGCTGGGAGTAGCAAGTTCTGTATCCTAGTCATTCAGCTTTATTTCCCCTGTGAGACTTAACTAATCATTACAGTGCTGCTCTCCTTTCTCATACCTGTCTGGCATTAGGAAAACATTGCTATGTACACAGTGCTTATCTCACAGAGGGATTGGTCTTGGCCAGATTTTTACGTATCACCTTGTACTTGAAATTAGGGCTGTTTGCCACTCTATACAAGTGACAGAGAACTCTACCTTGAATGTCTTTATTTGGATACTTCATTTTTACTGTAGTAAAGCTTTCTTCCTGCTTGCAGCTTCACCTTCCTTAGGAAAGTAAGATCAGTGGTCTTACTATTTGGAGTAAGCTGAAAAATTCAAGTTGTGGAAGTAAGAGCTATGCAGAGCTATGAAGTAAGAGCTATGCAGACTGTATAAAAGGCACTAAGGCAGGACCAAAGGTACTGACATCTGTGCACAGTGTTGTGACAAAGCAGCAACACAAGTTGGCTGCACAGCCATTAACTGTGGGTAAGTGTTGAAAAAAGACTGAACTGAGTCAGTGGGCTGGTTGTTTAGCAGCAGGGTCTGTAAATGCACGTGATGTTGGGCTGTCTGAAAACGTTGCTGACTTACTGACCGCATAGTGCTTGGTGGTAAGGAGTATGAGACTCCTGGGCTGCATAAATAACACTTTGGCAGTAGCGATGACAGAGCAAGAGTGGCTTAAGGACGCCTACAAACAGATTTGTAGGTAGAGGTAATTGCTTTTATTAAACTGATACAGTGGTAAAAATAGACAGCCGTTAAGGTTTATAGCCTGGAGATTTGAAACAGAAGCAGCAAGCCTTGAACCAAAACAACTTCAGAACTGTTGCTCTGCCTGTAATAAGGTAGTCTTGATGGAGGAACAGATGCTTTTGACGGCTGGGCCATGCTGCAAAACGGGATTGTTCTGACACCCGTTCAGGGAGTTGCTGCTGTTTCCTCTGTGTTGGATCAAAGAAAGGCCAGCAACATCGTGATCCTTGCAGTGCTTGCAAAGAGAAAAAGACGTGCGCTGAAACAAGCCTGACACGCGGGAGGTCAGAGGCCAGCTGGCACGCATGCACTCAGGTCTGGTTTGCTGAGTTTGCAGAGTGTGCAGGACGGAATCTGGACTTTGGATATGGCAATAATAAATGTTAACCTGGCGTCTGTGATAAGATGGTGTTCCTTCTATTGCGCTTCTACTATTCTTGCACAGAGAAACTAGTTGATTGGTACCCAGTGCAATTAGAGATAAGCTGTAAGGGGATGTTGTTTTCCTTGGGTTTTTTCTTGTGGGTTTTGCTTGCTCTTACCAAACATACATGAAGGTGCAATACCCCTAGCACAGATTTAACAAATCAGTATTGGTGTGCTGCTTAAGGCCCATAGCAGATTTTTTCAACCCTGTGAAGTTAAGTTTTCTGTTTGACTAAAAAGCACTCCGAGGCTGACTGCAGTGTGCAGCTATCTTTCTGTCAAAATTCTTCAGTCCTCATCTGGAGTGATCTTGTTTCACAATTCAAGTATTTTAACCTTTGAACTTACTTGACCCTGATGATACTGCTAAAAATAAATGACAGTTGTATTTGTTGCTGTTTAAAATATTTGCTCTGACCCGTGAGTGTTCAGAGCAAACAATATTGGGCAATACCACTTTGAGGTGATTGGGCATCTCGGCCGTCTTGTGGGATTGATTATAAAATGGGGGAGACATAAAAGAAAATGCATTTTGGCTCAGATAGGTTTCTAAGTACCACAGCTGTCACTCAAAAAGGGTTATGCAGTCTTCCAAGTTGTGAAGGCTGCTTAGAGGTAAGACAAGATATTAAACAGACATAACACATTTGAGTGAGAGTCACAGTAATAAACTCAGAAGTGTAAAAGTTGATAGAACAGAACAAAAGATAGAATCTGATTTTCCCCCCCACCCACAAGTATATGAAGTATCTTCAGACTCAGATGACTGATCTAGAAATTAGCCAATCTTCAGCTGCTCATTTAAAGTGCAAATAACATCGATCCATTCTAGGCATGAGTCTGTCTTCATCGTTTATAAGATGAGCTTGTAATTCCTCTAGAACCAGCGTATCTGTGAAAGTTAAACACAGCTTGGTTGTGGTGTTCTAGAATAGAGAATTCATATGGAGTTTGGCTGCAGTGGTCTTTTAACTTTCGTTCCCATTTCCACCTGTGGCTTCTAGATTTTTGGTTAGTTGCAGTACACATACATTTATTTTTCAAGGTCTGACCCTCTTAATGCTGCTTAGATCTGATTCATCTAAGCATCTGAATCATCTGATTCATTGCAACCATCCTGCCATCCAGTGTGCTTTAGAGCAATCCTTTGCTATCTCAAGAATACCTGGAGATGTACAGAGTTGTTTTCAAAATCATTCGATATGTCTTGCCTCTAAAGTTGGAAAGCCTTCCTATACTATAGACTAACTAGAATAATGGAGAAGCCATTCAAAAATACAGTGTCATTAATGAGAATGGGCCTGAGGAGGAACAGCTGGTCAAAATTCCTGGAGCTTGTAGAGCTTATGAAAGAGGTGATGTAAAAAAACTGCCTGGAAGTGGAATCAGTGGCTCAACACATCCCTTCCAATCCTTATGTTAGCAAGGATTACTTTCGCTCCAAGTAAGGCCACTGCAATGAAAAGCTCCTTACTGTTATGTAAAAGAGCCCAGAGCCCGCACTGGGATATCAAATGATCTCTCTGCCCAGTCGGTTCCAAGCCAGGAGCTTGTTCTGTTTGCAAGCCCGGGTTGCCTCGGGCAGGTGATTCCACACCCTGGAAAGAATGACAATGACATTATTTGGTTAATGCAGCCAGGAAGACGCCTTGTTTGTCTCCACCGAAGCGTGCAAGACAATGACTTGTACCATGTTCCCCAAAAGGCTGAGATAGTGGTATGAGATCTCATCCTAACAAACACTGCTCATTTGGATGAGTACTGAATCTGAAAGGTGAGCTCACCAGTTTAATGTACTTGGTATTTTTAAATCCAAGTATTTAGCTGCATTGATCTGAGTTTTTACTGAGAGAAGAAACATATGACAGCTGAGAAACTGAATAATATGATTTCCCCCAGCTTACATAGTATTGAAATATGGACCCAAACTTTTCTATTAGTGCTAGAAGGGCTGGAGTTTTATTTTCTATATTGAATGTATATTTTAAAGCATCAGTTTGTTGCAATGGACTGATACACATAGTTTGAGGTATGTCCTAAGCCAGTGTAACTATTGCCAGAGGTCCCTGAAAAGCACTAAATCCAAAGCAGAACGAGTGAGCACCCAGTGTTGGGTCTCTGCAATATGATGCTGAGGTAGGACCAGAAACTGATCAGAAGTGGAAAAAACAATTCTTTCCAGGATACAAAATGTATTCCTTTAAGCCAGTCCTTCTGCTTAAAGTCTCTCTTCTTATTTTTAGAGTTAGTTGGGGTGGGGGGTAAGGTCACTGTAATGAGCTGGCATACTATCAGCATGTTTCTAACCCAGCTGAGTGCCTTAACAGGTACCATTTGATTCGGATGAACAATAGGATCCCAGACCTCCGTGGCAGGTATTATTGCCACATCCAGCAGTGAGTGGGAGAGCCTGGGGCTGCAGGGATGCGTGGTAGCCCCTGGCTGGGTGAGCAGTCTGCCTTCCAGTGGCACTGGAGAGGTGGCCAGGCTGGAGGCAAAGGGAGGCCATCTGGCCCAGGAGCTGTCTCCTCCTTACCTGCTTAGCTGTGTCTCTCTCTGTTTCTCATGTAAAAACATGCTAGGACGAGGCTGTCCACTTGGCTGCAGCAACCTGCAGCGATGGGAGGAAAATCGTGAGCTAAAGCAATTGTGACAAGGGGTTGGTCTGAGCTGTAAGGGCCTTGGTACAACCCAAAGCCTCCTTATGTTACATATGCTGCCTGGGGCACTATTCACTGAGGATGACTGTGCCTGTGTTCCCAGAAGCTGCTGGTCTTGAGCAGCTTGCCAGCAACTTGCTGAATTTTTGCCGTGTTCCAGAAGCTCTGTTTCAGCCCAGCTAGGTTGAACCCAGCCTGAGCTGAATGCAGCTTCTTCAACATGGATTTTCAATCTACTGCCAGAAAAAACCCTGCAGAAGAATGGTGACACAAGGCAGCTAGCCTCTTCATTCTTCCTCATAAAATTTTCCATGTACTCACTTTTTGGGGAAGATGCCAATAAAACCATTTTGCCCCTCATACAGGCCTTGAGCATGTCCCAAAGTCTCAGTCTGCAGGATACTGGAGATCTATTTGTCTCCATGATCAGGTCAACTTCTGTCTGTAAAGACACCTTGAAATAGGGATCTGATAAAAATGAGGATTTAAATGCCTAGCCACATCAGTTGCTATGCCAAGAATTAAAGATGTGATCAGAAAGAATTTTATTCAACAGACAAATGCATTTACAGAAGTAACCAACTTTGAGATTAGACACACCTGTACTGGTGGTGACTCAGTCACTTGTGTTCTGCTTTACCTCAAAGTGAAATACTTCATCAGGTAACTGTTCCCTAAGCCCTGTTGACTCCTGGACTTCAGTCCTGAATCTTCTCTGGGCTTCTGCAGGAGAAAAGCTGGAACAGATTCTTCAGTGTTAAGCTTCTTGTGATTTTAAATGAACCAGATGAAACTATTTCCATGTTTTACAACATTATCTGGTAATTTCCATTATTTATGAACACATTTCCCTGAAAACTTTCTCTCCAGGGATAGGATGTGAAATATCCACTTAAACAATAGAGAAAAGGGACTTTCTAAACAAAATAATGAAACTGGCAATATACCAAGAACTCTAGATTAACACAGCTGAACCAAAAATACATCTAAAGTACTTTAAAGGTCATTTACTGTGTTGTTATGATGTAGATAATGTATTTTTCAGGAAAAAAAGAAATCTTATTTTTCTTTTTATAGTGCTGAGCTCTTTTTATTGTAAAACACTGTTTTCACATACAATTTTCCAAAATAATCTTGAGGCATTTTTCCCACAATTTGTCTGTCTTTAATCAATTCTGTTATTTTATCTTGAAAAGATGGAAAAATATATTTGGCTTGTTTTGTTATGAGACAGTGAAGATAAACTCATTTTTCCATTTGAAAAAGGTACACAGCTCTAGCAGGCTTCGTACATCCAGGCATCTTTACCAGAAGGTGTCTCCAGCCAAGCAACAGCAGAAACAAAGAGGTCATAAACTGTTAGTAACTGTTCTATTAACACACCTGTTACGATCGTCCTCCCCTCGGTGACTTCAGTAAAGAGTGAATCTGAAAGTACCTATTCAATTCTGTATTAATTACAGGTCAAGTTTATTTGTGGTTTGTGTTTTATATTTGGGGAAACTAAATTAAGTACAAACTATTAAAGCAATTTTGCGTTTGCAGCAAAAGTACCATCCCCAAACCATCCTTTTCCTCAATGAACCAGCTTGGCAAATAACTAGGTATCTACTAAAGGATCCAAGTATGACACGGAGCAGTTTTAAGTTTCAAAAGTAAGCACTTTAAGTTCCTCATTCTACAAAGCTTTTTATGCACATGTTTACTCACGTGAGCCTTACCATGGGCTTTTACAGAAAAATATCTTGTTCAGCAGGATATACCTCACTATTAAAAATTATTTTTTTTAAATTGCTAAAGTCATTAGGATGACTCAAATGTTTTAAAGGCAGATCTATGCTTAATAATTTTGCTAATTGGGGGCCAAATTGCCTAATGGTTTGCATAGGATTGAGCCTATGTTACAGAAAGCGTAAGTCGTGTGAGGTTTTTGCCAGATAGGAGTTGGTGTATTTTGTCTGCATTTGCTTAGGACGGTTACGTGCAAGCAGCATTTTTTCAGTTCATGCAGCAAAGGAGACAAGACCTGCTTGTGCTTTTTGAGTCAAAAATATGTAAATATTGTTAAATTTGGAACTTAGAAATGGAAGGGTGTAACAGCAAATGCATGTGATCAGTCTGAACGCTGCGATACAGAAATGCTGTTGAACCCATGAAATAATAGCCCGGGATGTTCATAAAACTATTCTATCAGCTGATGAACCTAAAATGAAAGGGATGTGGCAAGCATCATCTGCTAGCTTAGATAACATGTTCAGAAAACAAAAAATGTTGCAGACCACAAACCCACAAAAGAAGTTTTAACAACAGACCTTGCAAAAATTTGCCATGTTGCAAAAGCGGAAAATCCCAACTGAGTGTTTGATAGAAATATAATCTAATAATGTGTACAGCTTTGAAGAGAAACAATTAACAAAAGATTTTGCAGGGAGAAAAAGGTCAGAATTTATCATTAAAATGCGAAGCACAAAAACTAAAGTAAACATGTTGTTCAGAACACTCACTCTTACTAGAAATAGCATTACAGAAAACACCCCCAGCCAAATCAGAGCAGATATAGATGTATTTTTAAAGGAAATATAGAAAGCCCTTGTGAAATTTGGTAGAGATTAAAATAATAAGACTCTGTACAGGCAACTGATTTGTTCAGAAATGGAAGCTGGAAGAAGGGCAAAGTTACGGTAACTTCTACCTCTCCATGTTGGAGAAGTTAGATCCTTCCAACTCCTTTTGCCTAGAAAGGGAATGGTCGAATTCTGACCCTGGCTACATACAAGGGAGGCCCAGAACAACGACCCACGAGTCCATCCGCTGGAGCCTGTGGAGTCACTGCAGACCTCTCCGCTGGAATCGAAATCAGAATTTGGCAGTAAAACCAGAGTTTCTGATGACACAGCAAAACCCAACTTCCTTGGGCTTTTTTTTTAAGCTGTTTCTGACCAAAAAAAAAAAAGTGAAGCAATCAGTAATTCATTAGAGGATGGCAAAACATGAGTGAGAAGAAGAGCAAGGGCATAAAACTTTATGAGCAGAGACGTTTTTGCTGACGATACAGGTAGAGATACATAAGGTTAAGTACGCTGGTAACAGATAAGAGTGCGCACACAGCCCAAGGTGAGAGGCCGTAACCACGGCGGGCGAGGAGGGGAGCCGGTGTCCGCTCCGAGTGGCTTCGGAAACACAAACAGCGGGAGCAGATACCGCTGGGCAGCTGCAGGGGAAGGGCAGGACGGGCTGTTATTGTATTCCGTGGCCGGGTATCGCTGTGCGCAGCACTGCAGCCCCAGGAACCGTTCCTGGAGCGGTGCAGAAGGAGTCGGTTGCCACAGGTTTCTGGTGAAGGGTGATACCCGCCTCCCCGAGGGCTGGACAAGCAGGTCTCGGGCTTGTTCCCCGTCCCATGAAGGCCTGGCACCGAGGTCATAAACGCCGCCTCGAGAAACAAACCTCGAGCCGAGCGGCAGCCGGTGGCACACGGGCACACGGGGAGGGGATGAGCCGCGGCACGGCGGGAGGAGCCGCTGCCTCCCGGGACACCTTATCCCAGGGCGGTCGTGCTCCACACCGTGCCCGGGCGTGCCTGTGCCCCAGCGCCCCGGGCGAGGGCAGCGCTGCCCGGCCCGGCTCGGCTCCGCTCCGCCCGNGGGCGGGGCGGGCGGGCGGGCGGGCTCGCTGCCCGCCGCCCTCCGGGGACATAAAAAGCCGCAGCCGGAGCCCGCCCGCGTCTTTCGGTGCTGCCGGCAGCATGACCGCCATCGGGGCGCAGGTACGTCGCCGCCCGGCCCGCCCCGTCCGGGGACACGGGGGAAGCTCCGCGTACCGGGGCCGCGCATCGCCCCGCCGTAGGGCTGTTGCTTCGGCTTGTCCCTGCGCCGCCGGCGTCGCCCCGACCCTCCCCGGAGCCGCGGGGCGCAGCCGGCCGGATCCCCCCCTTTCCGGACCGGCAGCAGCGCCCCTCCGGCTCCGTGGCTGTCCCCGGCCCGCCGGCGGGGCTGCGGGCGGCACCCCCGCCGCCCCCCCCCCCGCCGCACCTGGCTCTGTGAGCACCACCGCCTGCTGTGCAGGGCTGGGGAGGGCAGCGGGGGGCTCGGCTCGGCTTTTAATTAAACGTCGGGCCCTCTTGGAGGGTCTCGGTGAGGAGGGGGTGTGCGTTGCCCACGCGGGTCCGCGGGGGCTGCAGCCGGAGACCCCCCCCAGCCCCCGGGAAGGCGAGCCGTGCCGCCTCCGGGGTGAGGAGCCGGGTCTGGGCCGCTGCTGCTGCCGGCAAGGGAAGGAGAGCCGGGCTGGCTGCAGCCCGGAGGGGCTGTGGGAAAAGAAGGGCAGTGCTGGCAATTGGGTGCCCCCCCGCCCCGCTTCTGCCGCCTCCCCCGTCCCAGCCGCCGGCCTCCATCCTCCCGGGGGCCGGCGGTTTCCTCCTGCCCTGCCAGAGCAGGAGGCTGTGCCGCGGGGGCCGAGGGGCAGGGATCCTGCTCAGCCCGGAGCCTTTGTGATCCCGAACCCAGGCCTTGACGTGGGAGCATTGTTCGTGCAGCTGGGGAACCGGGAGAGCCTCACCCACCCTTCCTTTCGCCTGGGTACAGGCAGTAACTGCCTTGCCTTCCCCTGCAAGAAGGGGTTTGATGTACACAAGCAACTCACTTCAAACAATCACTTCAAACGCTGAAGTCCCACGGCTCCGTCCCTCTGGTTTCATTTCAGCCTAAAGCAGTGCTGTTAAGTCAGGTGTTTTTCTTCCCCCCACTATCCTTTAAGGCGCAGAGGCTGCTGGCGCACCGGAGACCGCAGAAATCCTTCTTTGAGACGCTCATCAGGAGCCTGATCATCTTGTGTGTGGCGATAGCAGTGGTCTTGTCATCCATCTCCGTCTGCGATGGCCGCTGGCTCTTTGCAAGGGGGCAGCTCTTTGGACTGTGGCACTTCTGCACCGTTAGCAACGGCAGCGTGCTGAAGTGCGTCACTGACCTCAGCCTGGCCAAGGTGGAGGGGCTGAGCGTGGGGGTGATTCCCATAAGAAGCATGGTGTCCTTTGCCGTTGTGGTCGCCATATTTGGCCTGGAGCTCCTGATGGTGTCCCAAGTCTGCGAGGATGCCAACGCAAGGCGCAAGTGGTCGATGGGCTCGGTTCTCATCCTTGTCTCGTTTTTGCTGTCTGCTACTGGGGTTCTGAGCTTCTCCATCCTCGTGAAGGATCACCTCACCTTCACAGGCTTCACGCTGACGTACTGGTGTGAGTTCATCGCTGCCTTTCTCTTCTTCCTTAATGGGATCAGTGGACTTCACATCAACAACCTCACACACCCCAGGAACAGGGTAGGCAAAATCTAGGTGCGAAGGGTGCACTTCTGCCTTTGTGTAATCCGCTTTGCCAATTAGACTGGAAAAAAGGGAGTCTAATGAAGTTTGAAAAGGACACCATGTCTTAAATTGTGCAAGGAGAGGAAGCGTGAGTCAGTCTTGATGTAGAAGACATACCCACCCACTGGTCAGCGTGGAGAGCTGCGCAACACGAGCAAAGCGGAGACTGAGACTGGCTGCCACTGAAATGTGTTTTTCTGGAGGAGCAGTTTAAAGAAGAGGGTGTCCCATTAAACGTGCGGAGCGGTGGCAGGCTGCGATCTACACATGTAGGCTCAGTTTTGAGGCTTACACAAAGCCTGTACTGCTGTGGGTTTGGTGTTGCTGGGCTTTCCCCCGTACTCTGGAGCCTGTGAAGAGTGTGATGCAACTTCGGTGTCTTTCATGGCTTTGCTCTGTCTCAGGGACAGACGATTTGTGCCTGACCATGCTCACTCGCTTGGAGTATTGAAAATCTTCACTGGATCTCACTCCTCCATTTCTCTTTCAAAAGAGAAGGCACACAGATCTAGATCTGTTCACCCCTTTATTTCCTGCTGGCACATTCCCTGTACCTGTCCTTTCCTCTGTGAGTTCTTCTGGGACACCTCTGACAGAGACGTGGGGAGGTGTAGCTGTCCTGGGGCCAAGGGCAGGTGTTGGGTGATGCAGGTGTACGGGGAAGGGTTGTGATGCCTGCCTGGGGCAGCAGTGCCTGTTCCTGTGCTCGCAGCCTCTCCCTGCTGTCACCACTCCTCTGCTGCCCCTCTAGGACATGTGCCAATCAGTCACCCAAACTGGCTCCCTTCACAGCCCTCACAAAGTTCTCTGCAATGGGGCGTTGCTCTTCCTGGTTTCTTTTTTGTCCCTTTGGGGCAAAAAGGACAAACTCTGCAGGGGCTTTAGGTGGGTGTTGTGGCTGGGCAGACCATGCTGAGACCACCGCACCTTCTGGGGTGTGTTTTGTTTGTCAGGGTTTCCTGCTGGGGCAATGGAAGTCTCCTCATCCTGTAGCTGAGAGTCTCCTGTAGCATTTCTTCTGGGAGGAGAAAGCTCTAGATCCTTCTGACCAGACCAAATCCTTTTCATCCCCTGATTAACAGTGGGCCTGGGAGGAGAAGCAGCCCAAGATTGCCTCAGAAGGGGCTGATGGGGGCAGCTTTAATCTGTCACAGCTGATGGAAATCCAAAGAGACTTGGCCAAATTATATTAAGGCTGGTCTTCCTCCTGCTGATGCCTGAGTCAAGATCTCTGCAATTGCTGTAGCTTTGAAGTTCCCTATGCTGTATGATGTAAAAGGAGAGAAGACCTCAGCAGGAGATGTCAGAGATTGGGTTGTCCCATCCCATGTGTGTCCTCCCTGCCCAACATACAGCACTCTGTTGCCCACAGATAAAAATGTCTTCAGAGTATTTCAGGGTCTCTGTTTTAATGTTTATTTTGTATTAGCTGGTAAAACTGCTTGTATTTTTGTTTTAGGACAAATGTTTCTACATGTTTCATCTCTGTAGCTTGTCTGATAGCTGTTGAGCAAGTTTTTCATTTCCTGTGCAGCAAGTTTGACACAATTTTTCACCTGAAACAAAAGCATCATAGCACAAAGGCCGAGAAGGCTGTGTAGGCGAGCCATGAGTAAACAGCTTTGTGTTTGAAAGCCAAGAGTCATATTCCTGCCTGCCTGAGCATACATCCACACTTGCTGAATGTGCTCCTGTGGACTCGCTTGCCTTCACGAGGACAGTCTCCATTCCTTCTCAGATTTCCGTAACTTGTTAAGATAACGCTCCTAAGCCTGTTTTGTAATGCAGTTTCAGACCAGGCTTGCTCTGGACAGTGACAGTTGTGCTTTTGCACACGAGTCTGCCCGTCTTTCTGGTGCGATAATGCACGGAGCTGTGCTACCCAGTGAACTTCTGAAGCCCTTGCAATGCTCCGGGCTCTGCCAGGGTTTATTGACCCTCAATCAAGGACAAGGACTTGCACCCTTAACCTGCCTCTGGAAAACTGGACTGTGATTGTGTCTCTCTTTTGTGAAGGTGCTTTTGATTTGCTGAATGGCAGCGTCGAAGACATGCTAGTGGGCTGAACTTGCAGGTGCTTGTGTGAACAGTGCTGTTGGCTTTAGCAGAGCTGCTTACCCCAGAGAGAGTCTGCAAGGTCCAGTCCCAAACTGTTGCACTGTGGTGTTACCAGGTGGTAGAATGCCTTAACTACCCATTGAATCAGTTGTGGTGTGTAGGGGGGCCCATGCCAGGCAGGACATTTCCCCTACACAAGGTCAAAGGTGTCCATGGCTTGTCTAGAAACGTGGCTGTAACTTCAGAGTGCCTTCTTGGTGACATCCAAAACTAGAAAGCAATTCTGCATGTACTCCCTTCCATGCTAGCGGGAGGCTGTGCCCCCAGCCCCTTCCTTGGGGGAAGGCAGCATAGCCAGACTGAGTCCCAGGCTGGTGCGTCCCACTCGGGTTAGAGGGAGGCAGTGGACAATTGGCCATTGAGTTCACCCAAGACTTGGTGCAATTGTGAATGATTTTAGGATGCCCTCTGGTAGCTGAAGAAGAGGCCTTTTGTTGGGGGTAGGGAATCCTCTGGGGAAAATACAGTAACTTTCTTTTCCAACTGGCTTCATATAGTACTGCTTGACTTATTAATGCTGGAAGAAGATGTGTTTTGATGGCTAAATACTTCAAAACAGGGTTGATTGTCTCCCTAAATACAGCAACTGGTGCAGCAATGGGTAACTGTTCATTTTCTGAAGCCTGTGGAAGTGTCAAGCAATATTCCTGAAGTTTGTTAAATAAATTTCTTTGAAATAAAATAACTGTAATTCTCTTTTTATATTTAGATACTGGGGTGCAGATCTAAGGGTATGAGCGGCATTTATGTAACCTCCCAGGCACAAATTCTGTGTGTTTACCCAGCTAGACTGATGAAGAAACAATTGCTTGGTGCTTTGCCGAGCTCCGACCAAGGAAGCTGAGGCTGCGTAGCTGCTGCACACTCCCCTCTCCTTTCCCCTCCGAGGTATCCGCACCAACCCAAGCAGCCAGCACCGCTTTCGTGTCTTGCAAAACAAGAGGGGCAGTCAGCTGTGCTGCTTCGTGGGAATTACAGATAACCTTGCAGGCTCTTAATGATTTCCTGCTGTTCCATGTGCTCTGTTTACCAGCTAAAGAGCTCTTTCCTGTGTCCTTCACCTCCCTTCTCCCACACCGCACTCTGTGTCTGAAGCATCCTTGCTCTTTTCCCCAGCTTTGCTTATTTGGCCTGCAGAAGTGGTAGCTGAGCACAAATGTATTTATACATTTTTTTTTTTTCCCCAAGCTCACTGTACTAACAGGTTTAGTTAAATGTCAGGAAAACAGATTTCCAGCTTCACTACTGAATTAGTTTATGTAATCTGAAGTAAGTTAATTAGCACCTGGTGTTCTCTTTCTGGTGGGAGAGGCCATTGGCCTGTCTCAGATGGTTTAATATCTCTTAAAAGCAGGATAATGAACATCACCTCTTGTTAATGAGCTGTTTAGACTTGCTCAGTTACTAACTTTAATTGGAAACTTGTGCAGAAACCATTGCTTGTGGATAAGAATAAGGAAATAATGGTACAGGGCATGCTAACTAGGGAGATATCCCAGACTGTTACTGGTATTTTAATTTTAAGTCTACAGTACCTTTATCAGCTCTGCTTGGAGGGACACCTGGTTTGGGGGTTGAGCTTTGCTTGCTTTTGTGAGTCAGGGGAAGGTGATTACAGGAAGATGACTGTCCTCATCTGCCTTCTCTTTCCCTCTGCTGGGGCCTATTTCTTCTAAACCTTCCATGTCAGCTTGTACATGTAAGAAGGGCCTCTTTTCTGGGTGAAAGAAAGGTCTGCCCCGGGGGGGTGTCCTGGAAGGGGTGTTGGCTGGATTCCTGGGGCTTCTCACCTTCACGTGGATCCAACCCCTGTGGATTGGCACCCCCTTCTGAAACAGTTCATTTCAGCTCCCCCGATGCCCAGTGAAGCGTTGCACAATGCAGTTATTCACTGCACAAGTACTGCTGCTTGATTCTGAGAGTTTTGCTGGGAACTTCCTTGTTGCTGTGTTGGGAGAGAAAACCCATTAATCACCTCCTCTTCAATTCAGCCTTAGGTCTTAGACCTCTGACGTTGAGGCTGCTGGAGCTGCTGCCTGCACCGCTGGCTCGCAGAGCTGCAACTGGCTCCTCAGGGGACCTGGAGTGAATAGCCAGAGGCTGTCACCAGTGTCCCAGAACAACGGTAACTACTTGAGTGAAAGATGGTACTCGAGTCCTATTTACTGATAACAAACAAACGCCTGCTTTACACTGAATACTAAGGAACAAGTACAGAGAAAGGAAATTCCACAAACTCTGAATATGAAGTTTGTGTTCAGCCTGTGCCAGTTGTTTCAGGCCACTGACGCTGGAGCCTGCGTGCCTTGCGCCCGTTCATCTCTCACTTTCTGCATTGCTCACTAAGATTTACTTCCCTGTTCCTCTTCATCTGCTTATAAACATGTTGGTGTTCCCAGAGCCAAGTAGCTCTTCAGTATTCTTCAGTACAGTTAATCAAGAGAGATCCCCAGCAGGGAAGGGCACTTTTGCATTGCCTGTGCAGAAGATGGGTGAGATGAAAACCCATCCCACTATGGTGGTGCTCGGCAGCAGCTTTCTACATCCAGGTCAGAGCACCATAACGCCTGGGTCTGCCTGCTTCTGGCAGCTGCCCAAGTGGACTCGCTCTTCCCAAAGACGAGAGGAAACGGCCTCAAGTTGCATCAGGGGAGGTTTAGATTGGATATTAGGAAAAATTTATTTACTGAAAGAGTGGTCAAGCATTGGAACAGGCTGCCCAGGGAGGTGGTGGAGTCACCATCCCTGGAGGTGTTTAAAAAACATGTAGACGTGGCACTTATGGGGGGACATGGTTTAGTAGGCATGGTGGTGTTGGGTTGACTGCTGACTTCCGAGGGTTTTTATGGAGCCTCAGCTCTTCATACAAACCAGGCCAGTGCTCGATGCCTGAAGCAAACGTGTAATACAGAATCTGGGAATACTTCCTTTTTTTGGTTATTTCAGGCAAGTCAAATAAAACCAAAATGGCCATGTAAAACAATAGCTTATGCTAGAACTTTTCTTTAAATACAAAAACCAGCAGCGTTTTGTTTCAGGGCATGTGGTTCGCCCCTGTTTCACCAGGACTCCTGTACAAATAGGTATCACGCTCAGCCTGGGCTCCACCCGACCTTGTGCCATCAGTGCTGGTCCTAACTACGCACTGCAGGGCTGAGCTCTTACACTGGCTTGTGGGAGAGCCAATAATTGCATCAGATCTAATTAATTACATGTTATTGTATCTCTGAATCTATATTTCTCCATTTATGCCAGAAGAAGGCACTTGCATTTAAAACAAACATCTGCTTTGGCTTGGCTGACAAATATTTAATTCTCAGACAGGGAACATACAAGTTGCTTCACTCTTCTTGGTCTTATTTGTAGGCCAGAGAGAAAATCAGGCTAATGGTTGTATCTTTTTGGAAGTATCTGACTTGCTAAATGTGTGGGGACAGAATGAACCCCTGAAAAGGTCGGAGGCTCTGCTTGGCTTGGGTAAGTCAGAGAGAAGCGAGATCTTTCACGCAAGTGTGCATGGAAGGGCTTTCACTTCTCCCTCGCTCACGGGACTGATCCCGCTTCTGCTCTTCCTTCCAGCTCTTCCTTCCACTTGCTTTGGCTGAGTTTTGAAGGACAAAGTCACCTCAAAACCTTACCATTTCAAAAAATGTAAGTTTAAAATTAATTCCTGGAAACCCTTGCCAGTTCACTGCTTTGTATTTGGTTGGTTTTGCTGGTTTTAAAGGGGTTCAACTCTCCCACTACTGGGTGACCTGCATCAGCAGCCAAGCCAACTGGGCAGGGGAGGCCGGAGCGAACGTTCTGCCAAGGTGCCCTTCCTCGCCTGGCTGCCGTCAGTGGTGCTGCTGCCTGCAGTGCCTGCTTCACCGCGGGGATACAGGCTGTGCGGTCTAACTGTCGGCACCGGCAGAGAAAAAAAGACATTTTTCCTGAACCTCGGGTTTTGAAACAGCACTAATAGCACTCAAAAACCTCCTTCTGCACAGGTAATTTAACTTTGAAAGCATCCTTTGAATTTCTCTGCGTGTTTGTCTTCTGGTAAAATGGCAGAAATCTGCCATAAGGGTTTGGTGTGAATAAAAGCTCGTTAGGGCGGTTTTGGCAGAGGGGTTGGGGAATGCCGCTCGGTCAGCATTTGACATACCACGCGTGTTTTGCCAATGTCTTGTAGATGACCAGGAGGAGGGAGAAGCGTGATAAACGCCACTTGCTTTCTGTTCAGTCATCTTTGCCCTTGAAGAAAACCAGGCAAGAATTGCCCCAACAGGGGAAAAGCAGATACGAAATCAAGTAGGAGGCTTGATTGCATTTGTTGGATGAATTCTTTTATCTCTTTCCAACTCAAACCAGGGAAATTTGCTTGACAGTTTTATCCTTAAGAACATAAAGCTGTAATAGAAGCCTAAATACCTTGTGACAGCATATTACAGTGCTTGCAGATTTCAGCACACTGAGTCATCATAGAGTGTAAAGAGATTTTTGCCAGCCACTATGGTGTTGTTTTTCATAAGATATGTTGTTCTGTCCAGTTCAATTGAGTTTTAAATGTCCCAAGGGCTTTCATTGCTTCCCTTCAAAGACTAGCAGGACAAGTCTCAGAGGTACAGACACAATAGGAAGGAGATATCTTACTAAAGTTTTCTTGGTCACCCTTGGAATATGCTATAACAGCTTTTTCTACCATTTCGAAAAACATACAAAAATCCAAACTGGATCACTGTTATTTCCGAGATCTCCACTGTTAGAAGAGGCAAATAAAACTCTCTGAACCTGCTACCATCACTGGAGCATACCTGAGCAATGTATATGCGGCTGGGTAGGAAGCATTAGCTCAGCCATGCTTTATGTTCTCAGTGTCCATCATCCATCACCACAACAGAAAGACTTTGAATCTTGGTAAACATTAGGGATGAATTAATTTTGCATTTCGAATCCATGAGCTGTGTTAAAGGATGGCATGGAACCTTCATTGCACAAAATTGAATGTCCTCCCAGCTTCAACAGCAGAAGAAATAGAGAACATCTAAAACTCACCAGCCTGGCTTAGCCTGGAACATGCTGGAGCAGCACATGGGAGATGGAAGGTCACATTTAACATTGAAATAGCAGCTGAAAAATATTGGTGTGGAAAGAAACACAGATTACTGTGGCCAGAAACCCAAGGAAGAGCATAATATTTTGGCCCATTTTGCTTTGCAAAATAACTCTGGTGCTACACAGGATATAGATGAACAGATGTGCTTCAAGAACTGTTGATCTACAGCCAAGTCCCGCTTTCAGATACATACACAAGACTCCCAGCGTGGTCCGTGGGACTTCACCATGTGTATCTGAGCATGGAGGTATTCCCCAGGCATACAATGTTAAAGCACGCTTGATCTTTGGAGGGTTGCTCTCCTGTGCTCTGGTGCGCTCGACCTCACCATCTGCATCTCTTGAGTTAAGCCACTTCCCCCGTTACTTGCTGAGGTGCTGAGATGCTGATGCAAGTGTTTGCTTAAATGCCACTGCCTCCATTTTCTCTGAACTTCTAGCTGAACCTAGGTAGAAAGGTCACAAAATACTTAGTTCAGCTAGTTTATCTTGGAGCCCTGCATTGCGGAGAGCAGTATAACAGGAAAAGGAGAGTGGGTTACCTTTGCCAAGGTTTGGATTTATTTATTCAACCCCCAGTTTAAAGGGTTAGAGTAGGGCCTGTTTCTTGTCACTTCTAGTGATACTGTTGTTACAGCCACACAATTTTCTGTTAACCTGTTTTTCTGTTTAATTGCAGGTGAAACTGTTCACAGAGTCTAGATGGCCTTAGTAAGTGTTTGGTTTAGATTTTTCCAAGATTTTTATTTTAGTTATAAAAACGGGACATTTTGGCACTCTAAGGTAAAAAAATGCAGGTTTTTTTTTTTCCATTCCAATAACCTCAGGATCTCCCAGGTTTGGATAATGTTTCTCCTCACCTCTACCAGCAGCAGCATTTCAGACTGCCCGGAAAGCCTGGGAGTTACCACATGTCTACAAAGGAAATAGTCCCTCTTCCAAACGCTTTACGTTATGAGAGTCCTAATAAACTTGTCTGGATACAGCTTTTGATAAATTCCCTCCCAAGGATCAAGCAAAGAAATCAGCCATGGGATGACAGATAATAGCACCATACGTCAAAACAAGTTGATTGTCAGTGTGACCGTGCGCGGGATGGTACTCCCACCCTCCCTTCCCAGACAGCAATAACGCTATCTGATTTATGAAAGGGCTGCAATGGTTGAGAGGTGAAGTTGGCATCTGGCATGCAATTACCTAGGCTTGCCGGGTCTATGAGGTATTTCTCGAGTAACGTTAGGTAGCTGTGAAGAAAACCCTCAGATAAAATGTGTAATTCGTTGGGGAACTTATCCTACTGATTAACGAGGCATGCTTGAGCAATAAAAAAGAATGTTATATAGACAAAACTCACCTCACCATTAAGAAAACAATAAAGTACAGCAACAACAAAGCCCTAAAAGAGAAAAGAACCGTGGTCACAGAATTAGAACTGCAGTTTCAGCTTTTGAATGGGGATGAGGCATCTCAAGGGAAATCAGACAGCTTGGTTTTGCCATTGGGACTCTGCTCTGTTGCACAGTTATACCTCTTATTTTAAAGAAATAATAGCTTGTCAAATATTACCTGGAATGATCCAAGAGCCAATTCGAAAAACAGCTGTATATCCATTGTGCTGCTGCTTGTGTCTTCAGGGAAAAAGGCGAAGATGATGTAGTGGACCCCAAAGAGAGGGATGAGGAGAAGTGTTGACTTTGCAAGTCTCCTGAGAATGAAAGCAGAGGGGAAAGCTGGTGTAGGAGCAAGAGGAGTTTGGGTGGGCTCACGTGGCATAAAGTCATGATGTAAGGGACATACTTGTATTGGTTGAAATCACTGCTCTGTCCTTCAGGCGAGCTGAGCTTCCTCATCAAGATTCTTAAAATGTTGACAAAAAGAATGAAATTAATCTGAAAAAAACAAAAGGAAGGATGTGAAAAAACCCCAAACAACAAAACCAAATGCCCAGTAACCACTTATGTATCTGCCAGGTATCAGCAGAGCCAGTTTGGGGTGTTTTGGCTGAGCAGGTAGAATAGAGGGGCTGGGGCTGGCCTGCCCGTGTCCCTGTCCCCATTCCAGTCCCTGTCCCTGCCTCTCCAGGCTGCCCGGCCACCCTGGGCTCCAGTGCTGGCTGCTTTCCCTGCCGGTTTGCTGCAGCTTTAGTTATGGGGACGATCGGGGCTTACTATCCAGGCAAATCACCAAAGGGCAGGGAGACCAGGGGCACTGGTAGGATCCCTCCTGGCTGTGGGGTTCAGACGGCCTCTGCAGAGTCTGGCCCTACTTTGGATGCCAGCAAAGGGACAGCACCAGAGGTACCACTTGCTAACTGGGACTACAAATGCCATTTTTTCCCTGCCAAAAGACACAGCGTGGTTTGGGATGATGGAGGCAAAATGGTTAAAAGTGGGGATAGGAGAGACTCAACACTGAAGTTCTTCCTTTTGCATTTTCCCCCTCTCCAAGGGTGGATATCAGATAAAAATGCTGATCTGCTGCTCGGTTTGGGCAAAGGTGAAGCAATAGCTGTTTCTGCTCATTTGACCCTTGGGCAAAGAGTGGGAGTCGCAGGGGAGGCAGAGCCAGCCCCTCACTCCCACAGCATCAGGGAGAGACCTGAGCTTTATCTGCCCTTTGCATCAGGGCTCCTCCTGCCCCTGGCACTGCCCGCAGACCCACACCTGCAGCCCTTTTGCAACACCCTGCACCATGGCAGGCCCTTAACCCTTCCCTGCACCTGGAAACACAATCGCAGTGATGCATCCTCTTCGTGGTGGCTTGTACGTGCCTGTGGGTGTTGGAGCCGGGCTCTGAGGTAGCAGGTTTCCCTAAGAGAAGCGGATCTCCTTTAGATGGGACAGACACAGGATGTCCCTGTGTTCCTGAAATTATTGGATGAAGAGGGAGGAACTGTGGCTGCATGGTCTGGGCGGCTGAGGGTGTCTGGAGAGGGGTGGAAGTTTTGGGAGCTGCGGAGGGGTGAGGAAAGGAGCAGAGCTGGGAGGAGCTAGGGGTGGGGAACGTTAAGGGAAGACTGAAGTATTTTGGGGGTGTTGGGTGGAAAAGGAGGTTCAGATCTGACGATTCTGGGGTTTTTAACCCCCCAGGCCAGGCATGAGCAGTGTAGGCCGAGCAGGACTTTTTGCTGATGAAAACCTACTGGGGAAGGTGGGACGGCGGGATTCCTGCTGGGAGGGATTGCTGGTGGGCAGCACAGCAATGGGTGTTAGCCCAGGAGCACAAAGGATTTTATCGGTGTTGATTTTCTTCCCTTTGAACTGCTAAGGTCTGTGCGCTGTAAGGAATAAAGAGATTAGATGTGAATTCTGAAGAACTGGCTGTTTGTGGCTGTGGGCCTGAGGAAAGCCTCTTCTAGGTAAAGCGGCTGAGTCATGCAGGCGGCTCCTGCCTTAAGTGGCTAAGCTAGAAGTGATCAGGAGTTTGAGGAAACTTGGAAGGGGATAGCAGGTGGTCCCCAAAAGATAAATTAAGATTGTGCTTTTCGCCTTGCAGAATGCCTGAGCCTTGTTGGCATTTAAATATTGCTGAGTGGCTCCTGGAGCATAAGGCTTGATTCATAAAGAAAAATAAATGCTGTAGCCTCATTAAGTTGATCATTAATCACTTGTGTGGTCTTCTGCTTGTCTTGTGGGGGTGAAGGATTGCTCAGTGGTAAATGGGAGCAGAACTTTAACCCACTGTCTCTGCTGCTTGGGTTCCAAGAGAGCGTGCAAGTGTTGCAGTTTGCATTTTACAAACATAATGGCTCCTACTGGCGACACAAAAACCTCAAGCAACTCTTGGGTTCTCACTTGGAGTGTCAGCAGGTTACGTGAGAGTAACTAGCAGCTTGAGTGTTTCTGTACTAGGGTTTCAGACTGATCATTGTAGAGTGGTCTGCCCCAGAGCATCTCAGTTGGGCAGAACAACTGTCTCCAAAAAGCAACTCCAGCCCCTTGGTACCTAAAGCTCTGAAGGTGAGCACCAGCAAATGCTCAAACCATAGGTGTTGAGTACTATTTGTACCAAACTGTACTTTACATCGCTACTGACTTGTACTGGGCAGGTTTACACTGAGTTTCAATGCCTATGTCTTATCAGTGAGCAATACCATAATAGTATAATTGCAGTCCACTAACGTATGGTGCGTGCAGCCTGTGAGCTGCTTTCATCGCTGCAAACAAAAGCTAATGGTCGTGTAAGGCAAGTTGTTTTTGGCTTTGTTGAGAGGGCATTGACCGGGAGACACAAAGGCAATTGTACTGAAATGTACAGCCACTTCATTTCTCCTCCGGAGCCTTCCTTGAAACAGTCCAAAACAAGCTTCCACAAGCCAGCCAAGTTCATATGAAATCAACAGGATGTGGAAACCTGATCTTCTTCAGGCTTTCGCTTCTTGGGAGGACACTCTAGCTTTCCTTGTGAACTTAGCTTCAGGGCATTAGTTACTGACTAAATCCTGCTGAGCATAAGTTGCTTAAGCAGTAATTCATGTGTCACACCAGTTCAGGCACATGTCTAAGATCAGTTCATTAACACACTTCTGAAGCATGTCGAGCAGATGATCTCTGACTTCACAATATTTGAAAATACAGTTTGAATCTGCTTGTCCCAGGAAAGACTTACAAAAATAGACAAAACTACAGGGCCTCTAATGATCCACCAGGTATTGGCATTAGTGTTAATGTCCCAACACCTGTAAAAATAGAAGAGAAGGTGCAGTCAGTTATCAAAACACTGGTGTCTTTTCAAAGGGGTTTAGTCTGTTTTGCACTTCACATAGGCCCCTATTCCCTTCTTCTACAAAATTAACTTCCTCTTCTCACTTAGCTGCACAGTATTTCTGACAGAAAACTGTCCACCTGCACAGGACAATAGTACATCCTGCCCTTAAAGTACAACCACTGTTCAAAATTTTGGAAGGGAGAAGAGAAAGGAACAAAGTTTCACCAATCAGAAAGTCAAATACAGATGCTGAAAACATTGTGGGATGAATTCATACTTGAAGGCTACCTCCTACCCTTGAAAATGCTCAAATGAAATTTGAGGCTCTTTCTCCGGTTGCTCAGCTGGACCTCTACTCCTGCCCACGCTGGGATCCAGGCTTGCACCACAGCGGGGTGGTGGTTGGTTTGCTTGGCTGCCAGCGGTTAGGAATGAGCAGGACCCCATGGAGCAGCCTGCGCAGGGGCTGCATGCTCTCCCCGGCGTGCCACCTTCCCCCCCTCCACGCAACTTACCCAATATTTTCATGGAGTTGCCTAGCAGTCGCCCATGCAGCCACAAACACAGTTGGGGCACCTGTGGTTGGAAAAGCTAGTTACTGCTCCACAAGTCCATCCCAAAGGCAAAACAAACCCGCAGCTATTCTTACTGAAAGGAGAACCAGTACCCCATCCGAGGGCGATGAACCGCCAGAGGAACTTCCTTTCCAAGAAGAAAGAAATAACCAGGAGAGTGTGGAGGTACAGTCCCTCCACGAGGAGCCAGCTGTAGTTAGACATGATGCAATACTGAAAGAAGACCACGGTGAGCTTACACCCAGCCTGAGGAAAGAGAGGATAATTAGCTTCTGTCTGGGTTTGTATCTAGCTTCTAACAGAGAGACAGCTGTAAATAAGTCTTGGCAAATAGCGATTTTATAGCAATTAGGGGACTAAGCGGGTAGCCTTGAGACAGGCGTTCATATGACAAGAAAGCAGGACTGGCACTCGTAAATGCATTAATCAACTGCCTCACTAGCAAGAACCAAATGTGTCATGGACACATGGGTTTGCGTTACTGTCTCACTTAGAGGAGTTTCACTGTTACTACCTCATTAGTATCAGTAGCAGTAATATCACCGTAGAGAAGCACATGAATGTATGTGTCAGTCTTTTTTTCCTAAGAATAAGGGTCAATAAAGACAAGTTAAAATTTGCTCAAATTGTTCTTGTTCAGCAACAAAAATCCAGCAAAACTGGGGGGATAAAACAACAACAAAAAAGCCTTCTTGTTTGTTTGTTTGTTTCCCTCCCTAATTCTTATTTTCTGGTTTAAAGCATTGAACATTGTCTCCAGTGCTCCCCCCCCCCATCCCCCGCCAGTTTTCAAGATACTTTGCTGCCAATAAAAAGAAAAAGGAAAAAACAATTCAAAATTTGGTAGGTTTCTTTTCCAGGCTCTCTGGGTGCAAACCCATATCTTACTATCAGGTCTCACACTGTAGTATAAGTCAGCAATATTTAATGTGTTCTTGCACTTTTCCTGCCAGCCCTATCTACCAGGATCTAAAATCCATGTAAAAATCTCCACCCTGGTGGTGTATTCCGTGTTCACAGCCTGAGACACCCATGCTTAGGCATTTCTGGGTCAATGTGCTGAACTCTTGGTGTCTTCTGTGGCCATCTAGTCAATGCAATCAAGATGATGAAGGCAGGTACCTACTTCAGACTGACCTGGATGCCCTCTTCTCCAATACTTGTAAGGGCATCTATAGCCGGGAGGAACCACACCTGGGTTTCTGTGTGTATGCTCCAACCTGGGCTGCTTTTGTGTCCTCATGCCACTGTCACACATGCAGAATCCACCCAAACAGGGAAATCTGAGCCAGGAACAACCAACACACGGGATCGAGCGATGGAGAAGGGACAGGGCATACCTTCCCTCTCCCATAACCCCTTATGCTGAATGGAAAGCTGAGACAGAGATTTCCTTCCCTGCACGCTAAATACAGCTGGAATCCTGCTGGGAAACTGAGGCATGGAGCACGCTGGAAGGCCGAGGGTTACCGTGTATGCCCCACAGTAATTCATGTCTTCAGAGGAAAACAAAACGGCATCCTTGATGAAGTTGGATGAGGCTCGCAAAATGAACGATGTGAAGAGATGCATGTGGATGTAGTTCCTCGTACAGCGAAGTCTTCTGTTACAAAAAGAGAGAGAGATCCTGTGAAGTTACATTCCTAGCCAACGTGGGGAGCTTGTGGCTGTGAACAGCAGGTTTCAATGTTTATTCATGCTAAACTGACAATTTAAGAATGGTGTTTTTCTGTCTGTGAAAGGAAGACCAATGCATTTCCCAAGAGGGATATCCTAGAGAGGACCTTAAAAAGCTAAAGTCACATCTACTCCACTCAGGTACTAAAACAAGCAGAACGTTGCCAGAAGAATTGCAATTTCACGTCAATATGCTTGGTCTAGCCTCCCTCCCTCCTTTCTGGAGTAACATGAACCCAAGGTGTTTATTCACACCTGGGTGGATTTATTTGGTTTGCCTGCACAGTGCACTTGTGCCTGCAATGTTTTCTGTATTAAATCTCCACATAATCTGGGTCCAGAAGCCGTGCAGCTTGAAGACAAGTTTGCAAAGTAGTTGGGGCTCCTTCTGCCCGGAGGTGCTGCCCTGACACTTAACTGTAAGGGAAATTTATTTCACTGAATAAGCAGCAAAATACAAATTCCAGGTTATAAGGATGCATGAAGATAAGCTGACTGTCAGGTCGCTGCTGTAAACCTGAAACACCTTCCCAGAAGTCAGTGCAGCAGCACTTAGAGCAAAGTTTTAGCCACAGTCTCAAGTGGGGAAAAGAACAGCAGGCGGAAAGACACTCTGCCCGAGGGACACTGAAGTCATGGGAAGACTTCAGCAGGGAAGTGGTGCAAATGCCAGTCTGCAAAATACATCCAGCTACATTTTGGAAAGTACAGGAGAGCACAATATGAGGAGCAGCCCTGACGTTTTCTGGGATACAAGACTCAGAGATCATTTTTGTCACTGATGTCTGTGAAGGTTTTCAGAAATACTTCCATTTTTAACAACAGAAGGATCTGTGTCAGCTGAGATGACCAGAAGTCTTGGCCAAATGCAAACCAGAGATGCTTCTCCTCACCTAAAAGAGACCAGGACCACTAAGGCTATCGTCAGCGTCACGAGGGAGGTGCAGTATCCGATGGTGTACATGGTCTTCAGAGTCATGAAATAGGAACGCTGCAGGGGAACATATATTCACATCTTTACCTTTAACTGTCTGGTAGAAATCGGCCCATACGAAGAGAAAGGTGTCTTCTATTTAACAAATAAATTTCCTTGTAAAATCAGCTACTGAAGTTTTACCCTGAGCAACCCATTCTGATCATTTGGAGGAAGCATTTATGCTGAAAAACACCTGTAACAATAACCCCACATGAGTTAAATCACAACATAATTCGGTCTCTCCTTAACATGTTCCTCCCCCAGGGCCCCAAAGCAGCAGATCTGTGGTCACAGGCACTCAGACTCACTCTCGCCTCATTTGTCGTGTCATTGATATTGTAGCCACAAGCAATATCGGGTCTTGGATATGGGTCTGACCAACCCTCGCTCGTACAGTTTCGGTAGACAAAACCTGTGTAGTAATAACAAAAAAAGACAAAGCCAGGTGTGATCATTTCCAGTCGTATCTTTGTTCTCCTCAGCAGTCAGTCACCAATGCGTAGGGTTGCTCCAAGAGCAAAGAGAATATTTTCCCCCAGGTAGTGAACTCTGCATAGCTGGAGGTGAAATACAGCTGAGATAGTTATGTTGATACTTGCCCAGTGTACTTTTGTGGGTCATAATATTGTTTGCCCACTCAGGGATGACTGTGATGGATGTGTTTTTATTAACTGCAACATAAACAATACTGTTCGATACATCTGGTGTTTCTTGGCCAGTTTTCCAAGATCAGCAAACACATGACTTCTTCAATCACAGAATCGTACTCCATGTAAACCTGATACTTTCCTGAATGCTCCCACCTCCTTACTGTGGTTTGTCATGGTCTGAAGAGAACACGAAACTTTAGATGGTCACAGATTTTTGGTGAGATTTAAATGAAAACTAAAAGGCTTGTCCCCACAGCCAGGTCTGGGCATTATCTTACACTGTTGATTTCCTTGTTTACTTGCAAATTAAAGGCTAGGATGGGATTCCCCTCACTTAAGTTAGCCTTCTGAAAGCTAAATGCTTGACTGTGTCCCTCGTGGCTGTCTTTCTACTCAGTGGAGAAAAAGAGGCATTTGCAGAATTTATCTCATTTTCAGACAGACATCCGCAGAGGGCAGTTTATCTGCCCCACTTCTGCTGGGGTGTCTGACTTTTAGACTGCTAAAACTGAGTGAGGTGGATCCCCAGCAAGTTGCACATCGTTGAATAGGACAGGTTTGAACACGTCCATATTCATGTTTGGCACTAAAGTGGAAGTGGGAAGTCCTGCCCTACACACCTTACAACCTCACTGGAAGAAAATGACCCTAGCAGGCATATAGGTTATGTGCTGAAGAGAATGGAAACTTTCACAAAGAAGTAAAACCACTGCCTGCTGTCCTAATCACATTAATCTGTCAGGTAGAAGCCGCACTTTAGAAATATGGAGTGAAATCCTGGCTTTGCTGAAGTAATGGCAATATTAGCAAGGACTTAGAGAGTGCCTGAAATCAGCAGCCCTTCTTAGTAGAAGCCTTGCCAGAAGGCACCATAAAAGTCTATTTTCACCCACACATTTAGCCATAGAGACTCCAGGGTTCCTGCAGAACATCCCCACAGTGTTGCGGGAACAGAGGGAGGTGCATATGCAGCAGTGTTTGGCACTGGTTTATGCTCTTTGGAGCCCTGCTGGGACCGTCAGGACAGAGTCAGGGCTCCTGCTACCTCTGGGCTAATTCTGGTGACCTGACAGCATGTCTGCACTTGATTTGAACTCACCTCTGTAAAACTGCAAGGCACAGCAAACATGCTGAGATCTCCAAGTGGGAAGAGTTCTGGGTGTGTCAGTATCAGACTATTATTCTGATGCTTTTATGAACATCTTGTTCCAGCTTAGCATCTTTAGAAGGGTTAGGCTTGCTTTTCATAGAATCATAGAATCATTTGGTTGGAAAAGACCTTTAAGATCATCGAGTCCAACCGTACCTGTCCACTACTAAACCATGTCCCTAAGCGCCTCGTCTACCTGTCTTTTAAATACCTACAGGGATGGTGACTTGGCCACTTCCCTGGGCAGCCTGTTCCAATGTCTGACAACCTTTCAGTGAAGAAGTTTTTCCTAATATCTAATCTAAACCTCCCCTGGCACAACTTGAGGCCATTTCCTCTCGTCCTATCNTCATTTCCAGTCGTATCTTTGTTCTCCTCAGCAGTCAGTCACCAATGCGTAGGGTTGCTCCAAGAGCAAAGAGAATATTTTCCCCCAGGTAGTGAACTCTGCATAGCTGGAGGTGAAATACAGCTGAGATAGTTATGTTGATACTTGCCCAGTGTACTTTTGTGGGTCATAATATTGTTTGCCCACTCAGGGATGACTGTGATGGATGTGTTTTTATTAACTGCAACATAAACAATACTGTTCGATACATCTGGTGTTTCTTGGCCAGTTTTCCAAGATCAGCAAACACATGACTTCTTCAATCACAGAATCGTACTCCATGTAAACCTGATACTTTCCTGAATGCTCCCACCTCCTTACTGTGGTTTGTCATGGTCTGAAGAGAACACGAAACTTTAGATGGTCACAGATTTTTGGTGAGATTTAAATGAAAACTAAAAGGCTTGTCCCCACAGCCAGGTCTGGGCATTATCTTACACTGTTGATTTCCTTGTTTACTTGCAAATTAAAGGCTAGGATGGGATTCCCCTCACTTAAGTTAGCCTTCTGAAAGCTAAATGCTTGACTGTGTCCCTCGTGGCTGTCTTTCTACTCAGTGGAGAAAAAGAGGCATTTGCAGAATTTATCTCATTTTCAGACAGACATCCGCAGAGGGCAGTTTATCTGCCCCACTTCTGCTGGGGTGTCTGACTTTTAGACTGCTAAAACTGAGTGAGGTGGATCCCCAGCAAGTTGCACATCGTTGAATAGGACAGGTTTGAACACGTCCATATTCATGTTTGGCACTAAAGTGGAAGTGGGAAGTCCTGCCCTACACACCTTACAACCTCACTGGAAGAAAATGACCCTAGCAGGCATATAGGTTATGTGCTGAAGAGAATGGAAACTTTCACAAAGAAGTAAAACCACTGCCTGCTGTCCTAATCACATTAATCTGTCAGGTAGAAGCCGCACTTTAGAAATATGGAGTGAAATCCTGGCTTTGCTGAAGTAATGGCAATATTAGCAAGGACTTAGAGAGTGCCTGAAATCAGCAGCCCTTCTTAGTAGAAGCCTTGCCAGAAGGCACCATAAAAGTCTATTTTCACCCACACATTTAGCCATAGAGACTCCAGGGTTCCTGCAGAACATCCCCACAGTGTTGCGGGAACAGAGGGAGGTGCATATGCAGCAGTGTTTGGCACTGGTTTATGCTCTTTGGAGCCCTGCTGGGACCGTCAGGACAGAGTCAGGGCTCCTGCTACCTCTGGGCTAATTCTGGTGACCTGACAGCATGTCTGCACTTGATTTGAACTCACCTCTGTAAAACTGCAAGGCACAGCAAACATGCTGAGATCTCCAAGTGGGAAGAGTTCTGGGTGTGTCAGTATCAGACTATTATTCTGATGCTTTTATGAACATCTTGTTCCAGCTTAGCATCTTTAGAAGGGTTAGGCTTGCTTTTCATAGAATCATAGAATCATTTGGTTGGAAAAGACCTTTAAGATCATCGAGTCCAACCGTACCTGTCCACTACTAAACCATGTCCCTAAGCGCCTCGTCTACCTGTCTTTTAAATACCTACAGGGATGGTGACTTGGCCACTTCCCTGGGCAGCCTGTTCCAATGTCTGACAACCTTTCAGTGAAGAAGTTTTTCCTAATATCTAATCTAAACCTCCCCTGGCACAACTTGAGGCCATTTCCTCTCGTCCTATCGCTTGTTACTTTAAGCCAGGTTTTCTATACACTGCTGCAGTGCAGCAACAACCGGAGAGAAACAGCTCTCCCAAACTGTTCTCCCCAGCCTGCCTTAGCACCCAGCAAGGGAGTAGTAGGGTGGCAAATTGTCTACTTCAGCTTCAATTATTAAGACACACGTACTTAACTCAGAGCAGAGTGTAGGGCTTGTAACCATGCCTGTAACTGGCTTTTGCCTGACGATGTCAAAGTAGATCAGACAAGAAGAGGTGAAGTTCTGTGTTGGTGTGTGCATGCGATTGCATTATATGCAAAGCACGAGAGATTACACAGGGCATATTATAGATGGACGTGATTTTAACAATGCTACTTGCTTATGGGTGACACACACACCAGGGACACTGCAGCTTGCCCTGCTCGGAGCAGACTTGGGGTCTCCAGTCTGTCTAATGATCAGTGCTTGGTGTTTACTGATGCCTTGGAGGCTTTTGGAGTTGCCTAGGCAAGGGGGAACACTGGCTAAAGGGATGGCTGTGGAACTGGGACCATTCAATGTGGCCTTCTTGTCTGCCTCTGAATCCCCACAGCTGTCACACCTTTCCTCATTTCTTGCCTGAGACACAATGTGCAGGTCTGGATGTGAACTTCAGTTATGTTACTTGAGTCCAGATTGCTTTGTTTCTTTGGTCTGTTGTGTGGGAAGGGGCCAGACAGTCTGGGCTGCAAATGCAAGTCAAGATGTCAGCACAAAGCTCAACAGCATGGAGACCAGGGTTTGGTCAGAGCTCAGAGCTATCTGTGTCCCTTAACGTATGGGTCTTTGGCATTTGTGGCTGCCCATCTGCTTTGTAAGTGGTGAGGAGAGAAAACTTGCTTTTTTTTCAAGCAAACAGATGTTTGTTTTTCTTTTGCAAAATTGCTTCAAACAGGGCAATGACTGTAGCAGTAATTAAACGCATGAGTCACAAGCCAACCACAGTATAAAATCAGAGAAGAATGTGGCTATGAGAATGAGAAGAAACTATTGCTGACTTTGACCCAAAATGCCAGATGCAGAGACCGCAGTAAGATGCAAATGCCAGTGGACCATGTCTTGGGTTTCTGTTTTGAACACCGTCACCCTGATTATTGCTTATCAGAAGTGGTTCAGATCTCAGCTTCTCGATAAGGAGGGCAACTAAAGTTTAAAGCTGTTAGACTATGTCCAAGATAATGCAATGCGCATTTGAGGTGTAATTATGACCTTTGGATGTACAAATTCCTGTTTTCCTCCCCGCTGCGAGAGCCAGAGGCAGGGAGCGGTTCCCTCTAGTGGCTGTACCAGCAGGGATTTCAGTTAATACATTTAAGGGCTGGTATCACTATGCTAAAGATTTGTGAGTGCACGCTGGACGGATGATTTCCCCAGCGATCTGTGTCTTTGTGTAGTTTATCCTCTGTCTTTAAACCAGATTATAGGATTAAATGGGCAGCTACTGTTTGTGTGTACAGAAAGTAGCACGGTATTTATTTTAATCTGAATGGCTCATGTCTGATTTTATTTAAAGAGTACTAAGTGCTTCTCCTCTGAATTATCTAATCTTTATTAGACAATCTAATACTTTGGCTCCCATTCCTCCCTCCATAAAATGAATCTGTCTCCTTTTCTGTAAGTACTGGACCTCATTAATCCGTGTCCTACCACCAAAGAATGCAAAACCCTCTTCCAATTTGAATCATTAACTCGCTAAAGAGAAATGTAAGCACATTTCTTGGGCATTGCTGAACAGTAGAACTGAACAGAAAGCAGGAAGAAACGCCTACTTAATGGCTCATGATTACTGTAGTATACTGGGAATAAATTTCACTTAATTTCTAGCTTAGAAATCCCAGAGAAAGGACAACAAACATTGCTCAAGCTCATCTCTTTTTGAGTAAGTTGTTTAGTGAGCCATGAAACCTGAGTTCCCATGAATTTGTGCCACTTGTATGGAGCCTGTCACAGCTAAGGGATGAAGCCCCAGTGCAGATTTCCTCTTGATGGAGGCAAAAAAAGGATCTTTTCCCCCTACCTGGCTGGCTGTTTTGCCAAAACTTGTGTGAACGTAACGCTGTGCAAAGATTTGTCCCTGTCAAGCTCAGCTGAGATCAGCCACTGGCTCTAAGAGTTATTAGAAAGAGAAAGATGGACAGAAATACATAAACACAGAGCCTGAGTGGATAAAACTCTTTCCTTTAAGAAACCAAGCTAAAAAACTGCTTTTCAGGATAGCATTTACTTCCTGCACTTTTCTCCACCTGGCTAAGAAAAATAAACATTTAAAACATCTTGCTGCTTTAATTCCAGGCTTTCCCACATTTAGCTTAGTGTTGGAAATGGAGCTGCTAAGTGACCATCGGTCACTTCTTAAAAGAAGCAGGGACACAATTTCACTTCAAGTTCAGACTTGGCAGCGGCATCTTTGTAAATAACACATTTAAAAATAACAATAAAAAACACCTGGGCAAGAAAAGCATATTTTTAGTGTTACCTTTTTTCCCAGTCAGCATCTGGAAGAATTCAGGGCAGTGAGCGTTGACAGTCTGTCCCACAGCAGACGAAGGCCAGCAGCTCATGTTATCCCACATTCCAGCACATCTGCCTGGGGGGGCAACAACAAAGCACCATGCAGCATCCCCCAGTGACGAAACACCATGAAACTTCTCCCAACAATAAACCATTATGAAACATCTCCAAGCAACGGAACACCATGCAATGTCTCCCAAGGACCAAGGCAGCTACAGGAACAAAGATGCTCAGTACTCTGAAAAGCAAGCTGGATGAGACAGAGCAAGTCCTGCTGAGACCTGTCAAGACCTGGATAGGACAGAGCAGGTCCTGCTTGCTTCAAACCCGCCCCAGCAAGCTCCAGGCCCATCCCGTTCTGGTCCTTGATTCCATGGGTCTCTACTAGCCAGACAAAGAGCAACTTGGGCCATTGTGAACTTTGAATCAGGCCCTTGGCTACCCATCTGTCTTCTGGTAACTATTGAATGGCGCTGGAAAGATGAAGGAAACCAGATATTAATTTTTTATCTCACTTTTCAGTCTTTCTAAAGCTTCCACTTTGAGTCACCCTCATGCTTTCCTTACATAATCCTTTTGTAAAAAGAAGAAGATACAACTTGACTAGGAGTTTATGCAGCTTCAGAATGATACTGGGGAAAGGGCAGAGAGGAACAGTATCAATGTCATCCTTGTACCGCCATAAATACTCCTCCATTTCTTCATCTCTTTCATTATGCCAAGACTGTGCTGGAGTGAATAACACCAATGGACCACTTGCTGGGCTTGGCTGCAGGTGTCAATGCTTTTCTGCTGCAGGAGAGCAAAACCGCCAAGCTCTGCCAGTCCATGGGACTGTAAAGGGAAGGTCATCACATTTACAGGCCAGGGCAAAATGTGGTTTCACGCCAATATGCTGGCACATTCTGCCTGTACTGTTGTTCTTCCTGAGGCCAGGTCTCTGACAGTGTGATCTGCCTGTTGGAGGACCCATCAGAGCAGCCATTGAACCTGGAGTGCCGCTGGGCTCTCTGCAGGCATGAGCCTGTGGCTCAGTTGCCCTCTCTGCACCTTCTGCCACCTGAGGCCTCCATCATCTGCAGGGACTGACCAACACTGCCCAAATTCACCCTATTTTCCTCAGTTAGGTGCAGGGGCTGCTTATTTTAAGGCTGGGCTTGTCATGCTCCCCTCCTACAGTCGGGGTGTGAGGGAGGCTTTTCCAGCTATGCCCTCAGCTTGGCTGTGTTGCCTTCTGGCAGGGCTGGCAGAGATGCATCAAGGAGCCGACGGTCAATGGAGCACAGCATGATGGTGATCTCAACTTAGACATCTTGCTTAGGTGCTAGAAGCTGGCATGGATGAATTTTGGCCTGCGGTACAGAGTGTTAATAGAGAAGACCTGCAGTTGATGCCTCTTGTGCTACAGAGAAACTGCAATCCTGGTCTTTCTTATTTTGCTCTTCTCCAGACATAGGCTGAAATCATTCAGGCTGGTTCCCTTTTGCCTCCGCTCACTGTCATTGGTTTTAGCAAAGCCTTCTCTGTGGGTTTTGTAACATGACAGTGACAAAAGAGGCCACTGGAGCATGCCTGGCGGGTCCCGGCGTGTGCCGAATGCCCTGCGTGCTCACTGAAAGCGGAGGGGAGGAAGTGCGGAGTGCTCTCTTCAAACGCCTCATGCTTTATAAAGCCAGCCTCCATTAGCCTGACAAAAATATTTACATTTCTAGAAATGTGTTGATTTCCTCCTGCACAACAGTCCTAGTGCCTGGAAATACAGAGATTTCACAGCCAGGGCACCTCAGCTCTGGTGTCTTCTCTGTGCCAATGTTTTGGTAACCATTTGGTAACCATTTGGTAACCATTTACTTCAAAGCAATAGTTTAACCGCAAATGAAGCATCACCTCAGGTGATATTTATGCCTAGCCATGCTTCATTGTTTGGATTATTGAACCTTCATGCCAACACCATTGGCATAAAGCCCCCAAATCAGGCTCAGTGCACAGAAAAACCTGGCAAAATTGTCATGTTGGGGTGGTGTCTTCCCAGGAGGAGAAAACAAAAACCAGTGGAGCCATTCCTCCTGCAGGTGGGCTTCTTGCCGTTCCTCACAGAGCAAAGGCGGTGCCACCCACCCCCACCTAGCTAAAGAGCCTCCTGGGTGGAGGCACAGCAGCACCTCCCTGATGTCCCTGTGCTCTTTGAGACCTCCCTCAAGTAGCAAATAGAGCATTCCCCGAGCAGCAATACACGGTGTCACCACAAACAGAGGTCCCAGACCTCCAGCATCTTCACTCCCCTGCTCCCTGCACCTGAGAGAATTATCCCATCATCACTCATGCACAAAAAAGAGCATAACCATGACTCGGGTTACATTAATGTAATACTTCTCCCTCCTCCAAGCTAACGGTATCACAAGGGCAGAGCCCCTTTTTCCTTATACTGCAGGAGGATAAGAAACACTTACTGCTCAGGTACTTTGTGCCTGGTTCACCCACAACTAATCCTGTGTGTTTGTGCCATTTTCAGAGAGATGTGAGCACTGCAGCATAGACAGCACCATGGAAGCTTGTCCCCTGCTTTGCCCTTCTTCCTGCCTGCACCAGTCAAAGCTGCTGGGGCAGGTGCAGGAAGGATGGGGTATGGAAGGTGATCTGCACCCTGCAAAGCCACCTTTCTCTCTCCCTGTGTGACCCACCAAGGACATGCACTGAATCCCCAGAGCTTTGTTTCTCTCTTCTTCAAACTGAAGTCCCTGTATGGGGTTTCCTGCACATGGACCTCAGACATGCAGATAATCAAAGGCTGGAGGTATTTTCTGATGCATTATTTCCCAGAATAACAGCATTACTCCATAATTTACCAAGGTAACAAACCCTCTTTGAGTAAAGACCAGCAGAAGGAAATTCCTAGGCTCTCTCCTCAGGAACCATTACTTGGGGAAAGATGTGCATCTTATCCCTTTTTATTTCTCTGGGGTTTCACCACCAGGAGAAGGTGTGTTTGCATAGTTAGAGGGACAGAGAGGGGCTTAGTCACTCTGGCCACTTTCATCTTAAAGCTTTCTGCTATATGGTTCGCCCTGAGTCCACAGCAGTATGCCTTGTTTGATCTGACTTGTAATGTTAAAAGAGCAATTTTGACAGCCATTAGAACAGCTTTCTCAAAGATTTAACACAATCCTATACTTTTAACTTCTTTCTCTGTAGATTTGGGGAGAGAGGCACAGAGGGTAGAATTATCCTGTTTAAAAATTTCCAGTAACAAAAGGCCTTGGGGGAATTTTTAAGATTTGGATCCAACTTAAAACTGGATTAAGTCTCTGCTGAGGAGCTACTATTTGACTGAAATAAAACGAGACCGTCTGTAAAACAGTACTGCCTGCTAATGCTAGTGCTGGTCCACACCTGCATGGTCCTGTGAAGTTTAACTTGTTTGCATCTTTGGAGCTCTGATGCAGAGGAAATGCAGAGCTCAACATCAGAGCCATGTCACAGGATCAAAGCAGAAAAATAGATAGGTTGTCAAACCACCCTCCTCTTCGGTGAACGGCACCAGGGAAGGAAACAAACAATACTGATTTATTCGTATCATCAAACTTCTTATATGTAATGAGACAGATCTGTATTCTGGAGTATATGGCAACCTTCCATGAGGTACCCTGTCACTGCTACATGGGTCTAATGCCCTGAAGCTGTGCTCGCATCCATCAGTCTGCAAGGCTCAGTTATAAAACAAAGAGAAAAATGCTAAGCATCCTAAGAAATAGATCTTCCCTCTGAGTCCTGCCTTTGAGCCAGGTCATAGTGAAACAGATCTGTGTCTCCAGCACTCTCTGCTAGAGAGGAAGGCTTTGAAACTAAGAAAAAGCCTCAACTCTTGCTCCATATGGTAGCTTATCTCTGGCCAGGACACCCTGCACACGGCACATCTCACTGGAGCTCCTTCATTTTCTTCACTGGTGAGGACCTTGCCATGTCATAGTCCACAAAAGTCACCCAGAAACAGTTCAGTCTGCGAGATGTTGTGAATGACACAAACCCATCCTTAGTGGCGATGGCTGGTCATGCACAAAAAATAGTCACATCTGTTGCCTCCATCCAATGTACTCTGTGAGATGCTGACCAGGCTGCTGCCTTGGAGAGCTAACACTCAGTTCATAGGCAAGCTTCAATAATTGCTTGCAGTTATCTCTCTGAGACCCCTTGCACATGAACGCACTTGCTCAGCTGTGAAAGAAAAGTTGTCTACATGATGAGGACTCAGTACCACAAGACCTTCCCAAGCCAAAAAACTCCTTTATATGATGATAAATCCTCTCTGAAATGCAAGAGCTCTGTTATGTGACAGTAAGTGCAAGGAGGAAGCAACGAGGACCTTCAGGCCGTGTGATTTAAATGTTGGCTGCTGGTATTCATTGATTTGGAACGCAAATATAGTTAAGTAAATCTGCACTTACTGGGCTGACTTCATAAAAATATCTTTGTCCAAGATGAGAATAATTCCAAATCCTCTGCAATTTGAAAGATTTTGTTGCTGATGTGCTCCCTAGTTGTGAGGACTACAGTTGAGCAGCTGAGTTAGAAGGCTCCTACAACTCTTGCTGTCATGGTAAGGTCAAAATCTCACTCTCAGAGCCTTATAACAGATCTTACCTGGTTTTCTGCTCCTAAATGAGAGATGCATACCAGGTGCATGCCTCCTATGGGAAGGAATGTGGGAGTATCTTATTTTGAGGCCACCCAGCTCACTTGAGAGCAGTTTTTATTGTGCACACTCAGCCTTTACCTGAGCTCAGGAGTGGATCGTTTTCGGGCGTTCTGTTCTTTGCCTCCAGGGAGAGAGTCTCAGCACAGTTTTCTTCCTCCTTTTTCAGGACACTCAGGAGGTCACAGACAGGTGGGACAGCTCTGATCTGCAAATTTTAAAAGCAGTGGAATTGCTTTTCCTCTTAAAACTTAGATCCCCTCAACAGGATTTACCCTTCTTATGCTCACATTCCCCATGCATCCCTATCAACTGATTGTGGGCAATATTTCCTTGAAATACAGTCCATTTCCTTGAAATACAGTCAACTTTTCCTAATTAAGTCTGCTTTTTTATAGTAGCAGCAGGCAAGCACAGACTGAGTTTCTGCCTTCTCCCTTTTGCTGACATTACTGTTATTGAGAAAAATGAATGTGTTATTCTGCTAAATCAAGTAAATGAGCAGGATGTTCTTCCAAAAGACTGCGGAAACATCCAGGGCACTGCTGGACTCTCCTAGAGCAACAGAGAATTAATTACTCGCCCCTGGCAGTGTTGAACCATAGACCTGGCAGGTCATTTTCCTGGGCACAAGTGATCCAAATATGTCCGCTGGTTGCAGACCACCCAAGCCTGTTTCACTGCTACTGATCAGGATGCTGCAGAAGCCAATCTGAAAGCAGAATCTCACCCAGATTTTTGCGAGAACCTAGACGGTAATTTGTCCTAATGTCATTTTCTCACCTTCCCGTCTTGCCCCATCCTCCTTTCTCACAAAGCAATGTGGAAATGTTAGTCTTAACTCAATCCTGATGTAGCAATTAAATGTGCAGTTTATGTTATATGTAGCTGGACCAAAATGAATGCACAGAACAGCTACCGACCATTAAAATGGCATGTATTAAAAATCATTGCAAAATGATTTGCAGGACAACGTCCCAGTTGTTATGTCTTGCAGTAAAAAAGTACTTTTACCATTTCTATTATTTTACCAGATTATATTATTTTTGACAATAAAAATACTGAATGTAAGCGGGTTCCCATTGTAACAGATTAGATAATTCCTCCCTCATGAACAAAACCAAAAATCTTTATAAATTCCCACTATGGAACTTAAATGTACATATATATGTGCATATGTATATACACACACATACTTAAAAGATTAAAAGCAAGTCATCAGGATGTATTATTTGAAAAGTATCAGATGATACTTTTTATCATTTTTTTTTATGTACTTTGTGCAGGAAAAGTTAGCCCAGAAGCATCGTATTACTACTCAACCTAACCAATCTTGCAGCATTGCTGATCACTTTCAGATTAGATTTAGGAGAGAGAATGATCTCTGAAGACCTTGTAATGAGAACTATTACTTTTCTACAATTAAATTTCAGCCTAACAGACATCAGCGACTATATGCCCACTCATTTGGGCTGGAAGTATTCTGGGTATTGTATTTCTGAACAAAGTTTGATCTTTTCAGCAGTGTATCATGCCTCATCCAATTGGTCTGTCATGTTTAACTTCAGCATCTTTCTCCCTTGTCTTTGTGCGGCATGAAATAAATAAACTAAAAACCATTTGTGTTTGCATAATGTAACGAATTTTCTGGAATCATACATGCAAAGAATTCAGATGAAATAAACTATCCTCTGATGCCAGGATTTAAATGTGTTTTTTTATCCATGTAATATTTGAAAAGAAATAGATTTAAAAAATACATTTAACCTTTGAAAAAATAGAAATGTCTGACTGGAGTAACATGTCTAAAGAAATGTAATTGCATTTAGTAGTTTCAGTTGTTAGCCGAAGGCTGAATTTGATAATTTCTAAATACTGACAGATTTTTAAACTGTGCATTATTTATCACTCCCTACTGTTATCTATTTGATTACTAATAGTAAAGCAATTTAGTACATTTTCAGAGTTCACAAGTACAAATGTGACAATTAAGACCTTCAACATACTTCTGCTGTAGTATCTCTGCCCAAAAGTTGCCTTGAAAATACATTAAAAAACAATATTAGTGCTGAGCATTTGAAGCAGCCAACAGAACTGGTCTGGTTTGCATGCGGGTCGTTCAAGATAATACTGAACATATGTAAAAAAAAATGCTAGCAATCACGTTAGTAACGACCTCAGAAACAGGAAACTTGTTCACCTTAAAAAAGGCTATACATCTTGTGGGCACCATTTCATTTTAAGAAACGTAGGTCCTAAGAAAGCTTTTGTTTTAGAAAGAGATTCAAAGACTACGTTATTTCTTTATGGCTAGAATGAGGCCACACGCTTTTAGCACATTCAGCCGTGAAGACCACCCCGATGATCTGATAGAGCATTATTTTCTTACATAAAATGTGTTGCTCAAGCAGGAATATGGTGTAGTTAATGCCTTACAATTACTGTTTTACCCCGCCAAGTGATGTCCACCCTACTCTTCTGATCAGATACCGCTGTCTGGTAATAGACATGCAGGTAACCAGATTTTAAGCCCAGAGAAAGCAGAGAGCCTCCGGGTGCTGTTTTAAAGACCTTGTTTTCCACAAATGCTGTCCCTCGGTCGGTCTTTGCCAAGGCTGGCATCTGACGGGGCAGGCTGGGCGTGAGCGGGGCTATCGCAGGTCTGGCACAGCTGTTTGCTGGGCAACGCAAAATCCCGTTTCCCGTGCCACGGCCAGATAACCCCGCTCTGCTACCGGCTGTGCTCAGTCTCGCTCATGTTTACCGTCCACAACTGGGAGCAAACAGCCTGCCCCCACACCTTGAAACTGAGGAGGAAAATGGGCTCCTCTTCATGCGTTTTTTTGGTCTCTTCCTAAACAGTTCACTGAAACAGCTCCCAGCTCACAGGCTGTCAGATTTTGATGAGGGGGCAAGACGTCCTCTTATTTTATTTAAAGAAAATACAAGGTACCAAAACCATTCCAGACAGAAATAGCTGTGATAGCCAGATGTCCAGAACAGGCAGAAAGCTGCAGTTTGTGATATTGCTAGCAACAGCCAACTACAGTTTTTTAACCTGTGAAATGAATGGATCTAACAGTATTTAATGTAAATCATATTTGCAGCCACAGAATTCACAGACATTTAATTTGAAAGTAAGTGGGTTTAGTTTAATGAGAGGATTTAAAGGAGAACAAAAGATGCCTGGCAAAATCAAAATAGGTATTTCAAAGGACTAGAAAAAGAACAAGTGGAAGAAGATGCTCTCAGTGGCACCCTGAGCAATGACATCTATTTACAGAGTCCTTTAGGTAATACCTAAGAATAAGAAAACAAAATGACAAGAAAAGCATCACAGTCACTATTTTTATTGTGGAAGACGATCAAAAGGCAAAAAAGTTTGCAGATTGCATTCACTCTGCAATTAAAATGTCTAGGCAGAGCTTGGGTTTCCTCAGAGTTTGAACTAAATCCCCTGCTGGGACAAATAGATTGATTTTTCCATTAGTTGCAATGAAACAGCAATTTTTTTACATTTGCCAAGAGTTTGATCCTTTCCCAACTTCTCACACCCAAGCTGGACATATTTCAGTCTTGGTTTTATATGCTTTCAAAATGTGAATAAGCTGAGAAGCACCTGGAGATCACAGCCCAGGTTCAGCTGTCCTTCCTGACTGGTCTCAGCGCCCAAAGCTCAGCAGTGACAATCTGCTGCATAAATTCCCAGTAAAGTGATAAAGCTAAAAGAAAGAAACCAAACTTTGTGGGTCAAGCGTCGCTTTGCATTCCTTCAATCAGAGTCAAGAGAGGCTTTGGTAGTGGTGGGAATTCCCCCTTAGGGGATTGCTTGCTGGTGAAATCAGCAAAGCTTCTCTAAATGGCATAAAATCTTTTCTCCTTCATCACAGAACCGGCTATGTTTACCAAAGCAGGTTAGTAACACTAAGTCTTTATATAGGTGGGGAAACTGAGGCATCCAGCATCTAGCCATCTGGCCACTGCCAAGTAGTGCAGGAAGCAGCAGAAGCAAAAATAAAATAAAAAATCCCAGCTTCTACACAGACCTTTTTAAACAAAGACACCACAACTTCATGGAATAGAGGTGCACTTACTCAGACAACATGTGATTCCATGCAATTGGGAATAAATAGCTCTGAGCACCTACCAGGGTGGCTGAAATCCAGAAGATGATCACCCAGATGGTCCACATAGTGAATCACAGGCTTTTTTCTTCATCCCTCGCACACCAGAGGTCACCGGGCTGCCTGTATGCTCTCCAGCGTGGCTCTTAGCTCCTTTCACTTCATCCCTTTCCCTCCTTGCTTTTTTCCCTTCCCAGCTTTGACCATCCTTAGCCAATGTTTCCCTCCAGCTGCTGAGCCCTAGAGAGCATCACCAATGACAGGACCCCCCCCCGCTGTCCACCCTCCAAGCTCTCCTCCTCCTCTGCAGAAGCTTCCCGTCCCAAGAATAACAGCACCTCTGTTGAGCACGTTCCTACTATCGTCTGCCTCCCCTCCCGGCTATTATTCACTGTTATCGACGGGTGTCGCTGGGGAATGATCATTCCTCATGCTCCCATGATAAGGGACCAAGCAGGACTCCTGTGTAAGATGTCAGCCCCACAATGGCAGAGGTAATCAGTCAAGGGGAAATACAGCCCTGGCATAAGAGCCCCGCTGAGAAACAGGGTTGGAGGAATGTGAGTCAGGCTGCCTGCACTGCTTCTGCTCCCGACAGCTCTGCACATGCCTCCCGCAGCGAGCACACATCCCCGAGAGCCAGGAATCAGGAGGCTGGCAGAACCTGCTGCAGGAGAGCCAGCTACCTGCACTTCCCACCCAGCCCAGGAGGGCACAGGTGCCAGAGCTGAAGACAACGTCAAGTGTGGCGTAGGCACCAGAGAAAGGGCAAACAGGGGATCTTGTCTTCCTACCCCTTCCAAAGAGGACTCTAAATGCTCCCTGGACTTCACCCTCTCATCCAACATCCAGAGAAACAGCCAATCTGCATTTCATCCCAATGCTATAGCGTGCAAGATGTCATCGCCTTTGCATCCCTGTGGTACGTCGTGGTGATTCAAGCCATCCTGGGTTCCCCGTTGGCAGTTCCTCAGCAGTCGCCTTCCCTGGCAGCAGAGCACTCCTTGTTTTTCCAGGTTTTGTTTCTGTGACAAAACTATTGTAAAGGGGCTGTGTGCTTACCCCGGGTGTGGGCTCCCAGCTGCCAAGGCAGGTGCTCCAAACCCTTGCTTGCCAAGTTTGCTTGTAGCACAATAATGAATGTGGCCTCAAAAAAGAGCCACAGTTTGCATTGTGCACTAGTGTCCTTTCTCAAAGCACTGCAGTCCTCAGCTTGGTAAAATGTCTCAAAACATCTTTTACCATCTTTTCCAATTTACCATTGCCTGTCACCCCAGACAGGTCAAATGTGATGAGAGGCTGTCCAAAACTCCAGGTCTGCTCTCCAATCTACTGAGGGTGTGCTCCAGATCTACCAGTAAAGTCAATGACTATGGCCATAAAACATCTGGCTTGCTACCTGTGCACTGAAAATCCAACTATTGCATTAAGTAAGTCATCTGCTGAGCAGCACAATGAAGGAATCCAGGTTTCCTAGCGAGTGTTGCCCTTTCCCATGCCCACTCTGACCACAGTAACTTCAGCTCATCTCTGTTTGTGCTCCTTAGGACAGTCGAATTGCAAGGCTTTCTGTTTTGCTACACACTACACTCATCTCTCCCCACATCCCCAGAGCAGAAGTCAGGCATCAGCAGTATTTGCTCTGCCTCCATGCTATGTCTGTCCTGCCCAGCTGCCCGGTTTGCGTGTGCTGACTGCCCAGCTGCCACGCTCATGCAGCATCGTTTCCCTTGCAAAGGGCAAATGTTTCAGTCTTCCTTGCCCCTGTCCACACTAAACTTGTAGAAACTTTCATTTCTTGAAGAGCTCTGCTTTCCCACAGAGTTTGGTCGCAATTGGTCAAAGGGTTAAACAAATTGTTGAAAGGGGGTCTGAGAGGCAGCCAGACAATGTCATTACAGGAGTCTGAAGAAACCACATTGGCAATGTTGCATCATCTCGGTGGGGTGCCAAGTCATTCTCTCTCTTCCTTTGGCTCAGGGAATATTTTATTATTCCATTCATATTGTAAAAGCTTCCCCTGAAAGCCACCGCTCTTGCTTGCGTTTGTGAAATCGAGGGAGCTTTGCTCCTGAACGCACTTCTGAATGTGGGGCATTTTCTGAAATAGGCAATGGTTGCCTGGGAGTTTCAGAGAGACGATGTTGGATTTAAACACCAATGTTGTGAATGAAGAGCCTAATATTTTGTGACCTCCCATTATATTAATGTGCAGCCTGAGCATTTGAAAGAAGCTGGATGCAAAATAAAACCTGGAAAATTCTCACCTGTGCAAGCCATTGCTTGACTTGCAGCGCAGCAGATGTCAGCACAGCGGGACAGACACCATGGGCTGGGAGACCTAAGAGCAGCTGCAGACTACAGAGAATTATTAATAGGAATTCACATATCTTGAAACAAGGTGTTTGTTTAATTAAACAATGTAGCATTGCACTTGGCTGTGTGCATCTACCTTCATTCCTACTCAGTATATCCATTTTAAATTTGTCACAGGTGCAATTTCTTTCACGTCTGCAGCCTAAACCAGAAATGAAACATCAGAATTTGTTCATGCAGGCTTGCAAGACTTTTAATTGTAACTTTAGTAGTAAATAAAATAAATTACTTTGCTTTGTATTACTCTGATTGTAGGATTGTTTGCTTATCAAACACTAACTAACTTTGATATTCAATATTTATTTATTAATACTTAAAATTTCTATTAGTGCTTCAGTCTAATAATTCATTTTTCTCCCTCCTTTGCTAAATAATTAAATTGTTTGCCATGCCTCTATTACAGCTTGACAATCAGGCCAGGCATTCTTCATCTGATGTTTGGAATATAGAGATAAAACTGAGGTGAGAATGACCTATTTAAATCCTAGTTCACAATCTTTATTTATATTAGCCATCCCAAAGATATCTGCTGATTTGTTGGCTGATAATCCCCTCTTTTCACCTACCTTTTCCACTGATTTGCTACCTCTCAGGAAACCTTACAGAGTGCTTTTCCAGAGGTGCGTCATATTCAGCTCCTCCGATGTGGAAGCGGAGACGGATTCTGGTTTACACTCAACTATTACTGTCCAAAGAGACAGACGTACATGCGAATTGTGTTTCTGTGGGAGGAGAAATATGTTAACACGCTATTTGCTGTACTATGTTCCCACGGCCTTTTTCTTGGAAACAGGAACAAAAACCCGGCAAACTCATAGACCTAAACAAGTTCAGCGTGGTGAACTTGTGATTAAGCTCTGGAGCTGGCAAGTCTATTTTCAGTGCCAAACCGTGCCACGCAAAAAACATAGCATTTTGCAGAGACATCTCCCCTTGCCCTGAGGAGCCGATTTGGGCAGCCTCCTGTGAGGGCTCTCCAGCAGATCCATTCTGCAAAAGAAAATAATTTCAACCATCTCCCCAGCTTGTCAGGTGGAGAATAAACTGTCTGCCTCAGCCTGTTTACTCAGCTGAGGTGAATGGATAGTTTGGAAAAGCACTAGCTTGCTTTCTCCCCTGATGTTTGAAATGGTCAAAGCTCCACCAAAGGCAGATAGCTGCACACATGTAGCTATGAGGAGGAAGATGTGCATGCACCCAGGAGAGGAAGGTTGAGACGGGAGGTTTGGCAGGCAGGAGGTACCTCTCTGAGGGATTACGCACCTTTAGAGTGATGTAGCACACTGGGGCACATACAGAGGTGAGGTGAGGACCAGCTCCAACAGAATACATGCTGTGAAATGGCAGGGTAGTGAGCTGCCAGAGTTCACATGAAGCCAGTGTAGAAGCTGATCCTGAAATTTCTCTTAAACCCAGCTTGAATGCTGTCATCACTGAGCATCTTCCCCCAGACTCGTCAAGGGTGTAGATGTCATTCTTTCCTAATCAACAGCAATTACATTTTACTAAGTATGGGAACTACGTTCTGGGAGCTGAATTTTGTGATCTGAAGTTTCTCTTCCTTTCTTTTTTATTCACAGTGAGCATCGCACTACTTTCAGTCACATTTTACTTCTGTGTTAGAAATGCTGAAAGAGAAGAATTTTTTTCTTAGAATATGTAAGAAAAAAAGTTCTGGAAATATTTCTGGCTTTCTATATTAAGTGTCCTTGAGACACCATGAAAAAAACAGCAGGGCTATGAACACAGTTTGTCCCAAACGCACCTTCATGACCAAGACAAACATAATACACCCATGGCAGAAGGAGCTGGGACAGCCAATACTCTCAAATTTTTTTTTTATATCAGCACACATTTCTTTGGTGTTAATCTTTCTCTTTGCTCCTCCACCAACTCTGTTGGGAGTCTGGAGGGCTTACAGGTTTGGGACAACACTTACAAGAGATGCCAGGGTGTCTTCAGCAAAATAGGTTGTGTCTACCCAAGCCAGTAACACTGCTGTGTTTGATTCAGCATTTCTCAGTCTCGTCAATCTGTCCAGATCTCCTGTCTGAAGGAAAAAAAAGAAGAAAATTGTGCTTTCCCTTCTCCCCTGTACACATGCAGGTAAAAGTAAAATAATTTACTGGTGGAAAGAGCTGTACACTGAAAGATGTTGTCAGGATTACGTTTCGAGGGACTGCTTTTTAATACTGAAAAGTGAGAATACATATGTAGCGGTAACAGAGGTCTTTCTTAAAAATATTGTAATAAAACTTGCAAAGTCTGTTTTAAGCCAATGCAGGCCCCGACGGACACCGCACGATGCTGGCTGGCTTTGCGTCGCCTCACCTCAGAGAAGAGCCTTTATCTGAGCCTTATCGAGGAAGAACAATTTATGTGTTAACAGACGAGTGGTTTTGACGAAAAAGTGCCTCTGCCGTGTCTGCGGCCAAACTGTGAATTCTGAAAACGACGCTTACTAGGAAAAAAAAAGATGTTTTTTTTCTCTTCGGTACTTTTGCCGCCAGCACCAGCTGAACCGCAGCGTTTGCTCCGCGCCGTCCCTGAGGGGATCTCTCCCCCCGCGCCCCGAATCGGCGCCCCCGAGCGCGGCGGGTCTCCTCAGCGCCCGCCCCCCCCCGCAGNCCGGGCCGGGCCGGGCTCCGGGTGCCGGGCTGGGCTCCGGGGGTGGTCCGGGTGCCGGGCCGCCTGGGTGCCGACAGCCGCGGTGAGGGGAGGAGCGGGGTTAGCAGCAGCTCCCTCCAGGCCGGGAGAACGCGTGGGGCGGAGCGGGGGGGGGATCGTCTCGGCCTGCGTCGCGTCGGTCGCAGAGGCGCAAAGGGGCTGGGGTGGGACGTCCGGCTCCCCTCCGACCGGGCTGGAGGTTGAGGAGGATATGGCACCGGCAGGGGTACATGTTGTGGAGCTATAAGCCCTTCTGCCCGCTGAGAAACTCTGCTAGTCTAATCACATAGAGTGGACCTTAAAAGCACGTTTTCCGTTGCACGTCGATACTTTTGCAAGTCTCAAGCAGTATGTAGTGGCATTAAACTACGTCCCTTTCTGGTGGTGAGATATGCTAGGAGCTCTGTGAGACGCAAAGCGATTAGAAAGCCCACGTGCTAACAGAAGAAGGGCGATACCCTGGCCTGAGGGGATTTGGGGTGAGTTTTGCCATTGCCTCCAAGGGAACCAGGATTTCACAGCCCCAGAGTTCTCCTGTTGGTGGCTTTGCACAAAAGAAAAAAAAGGTCATGATAAGGGTAGACACAGGTATCCTGGAAAGCTTAAGAACATCAGTCTATCACTCAGAGATTCTGGAACCTTCGCACGTAAACATTCGTCCTGTATTTGGCCTTTGAGGAATACTGCAGTGTGTTATTAAAGTTGGTGAGTGGTGATGGTAGCATCACTTTAAATTACTGTTAAGATTACACTGGGAATCCTTTGCTAATATAAGTCTGTCTACAGCTTTTCAAAACTTGTATTCCTGATGGGGAATGCTGACCAAGAGGAGGAGGATGGCAGTTGTATAAATTAAATTTGAACAACGTGAGCGGAAAGAATGTAAGCCTTATGTTTAGAACTTTTTTAGCATGTTTTTGTCCGAGTTTGGTTGGTCTCACTACCTCAGAAGAAGTTTACTGTTGTGCACAATAATATAGTTCCTCTTACAGATTTTCTGTTGCAAGTGGAAAATTTGTACTTGGAGGCATGGAGTGGAAAATCTTATTGAGGCCAGGGTACTAGTAGCACATTATTTTAAGCTTCTTGCTTATTTATTATTTAATACTGCACAAGGCCATAAATCAAAACAGCACTTCATGAGCTTGAAGCACCTCTCAACTTCTGCCTGAAAGATCTAAAGCAGACTAGAAAACCAAACAAATACCGGAGATGAGACCATAAAATGTAATGGGGGAGGTGGACCTCTTCAGTCCTCAAAAGTGCTGATCCAGGTATGTTAGGCATCGCTTTAATGGTCCCCTCTGTCCTTCTTCCCTCAAACTTTTATTGATCAGTGTTAATTTTAAGTTGGGGCCCTGTAAGGTCATTCAAGCCAGTATGAGAGTGTTGAAACAACAAAATAAACACAGTGCTGCTCCTGGTACTAACAGTTTAACTTCGGAGCTGTTGAATCTTAAAGTGCTGCTATAGTGTGGATCATAGTTGTCCGAGCAGCTAATCAGCCTTTGTGCCACTGCTCCAGGAGCAGGACGGTGCCTCGTGACTGGAGCCTGGCAGGAGGAGTCTATATTGTCTAGCATTGGGTGAGTTCAAGCGTGCATTGATACTAATGTGGCACCATCCTGAGCTGCGCACCCACCTTCCTGTTCGTGAAGACGTACCCTTCCAAAGAAGGGCAAGGAAGCTGGTGAAGGGTCTAGAGAGCAAGTCTTATGAGGAGCAGCTGAGGGAGCTGGCGTTGTTTAGCCTGGAGAAAAGGAGGCTGAGGGGAGACCTTATCACTCTGTACAACTACCTGAAAGGAGGTTGTAGCGAGGTGGGTGTCAGTCTCTTTTCCCAGGTAACAAGTGATAGGATCAGAGGAAACGTCTTCAAGTTGCACCAGGGGAGGTTTAGATTGGATATTAGGAAAAATTTCTTCACTGAGAGGGTTGTCAAGCATTGGAACAGGCTGCCCAGGGAAGCGGTGGAGTCCCCACCCCTGGAGGTATTTAAAAGATGTGTAGGTGTGGCGCTTAGGGACATGGTTAATGGTGGACTTGGCAATGCTAGGTTAATGGTTGGACTAATGATCTTAAAGGTCTTTTCCAAACTAAACGGTTCTATGATTCTATTCTAAGAACAAATACAAAATTAAGGGTTTTCAACCCTGTTCTTGAGGGTTGAAAAACCCAGCATGGCTTTTAAACTCAGTACTTTTTCCAAAAGTATCTTGTCTTTTTCTCCGTGCAGTTCTCCAGTTCATAGGAGAGCCAAGGGCTATGTGCTATATTTATGAAGATAATTTCTTGTGGATGGATTGTGTCTGGTGTCCTTATTGTGTAATATTTGCACTTGCCATTAGAGAAGTTTATGTTCTGATAACTGTGCTTACTTAACACAGGATCTATAATACCCATGGCCGCCTGGGTTTACAGTTATCTTTGCTAAAGAAATAACCCAGATGATGCTATCCAAACAAAAAATTCAAATGCCAATTTTCTTATCCCTCATATTAATATTTAAAAATTAAAAATGAATCTGCAAGTTAACAACCCAAACACTCAGGAGAGATTGGAAGAACATCTCTGCAGAAATCAGTTTGGATAATGGAATTATCAGAAAAACCTTCTCTCCTTCTCTCTGCTGGGGGATGTGAAGGAAGAGAGAGATGTTTTACACAGTCCTGAAAGCCAAATGTCCCCAATAAGCCTTAGAACAGATGAATGTGCCCAAAGTGCTAGGGCTTGAGGTGGGAGCAAGGTTTCCTGGAATCACTCTGTCTTTGTACTTAGCACACACAGAGTAATCTACTTCAGTAGGGAAAAAAGTAACTCCCTCTCTTAAATGTTTTTAGGCAGTTTTAGGCAACAGATGTTACCAGTGCAAGGGAGGACATTTTGATCGTTATGTTATTTTGATTTGACCCCAGGTGCTGAGGAATTTTAGTATCATTCAGACTCCATTTCGGTCCTAACATGGACGTGGTTCAATCAGCCGCCACAGAAATCACGATCGCTAAGAAATACTTCAAGAAAATACCCAGTGTCCTTCTGGGCAGCCTAGTGGAGGAACCTAAAAAAAGACATGCTGTCCCCAATCACCTGCTGGAATCAAGTAAGTTTCTGCTCTCTGACTGTTCCCCAACCTTCGAGCAATCCTAGGAGGTACTTCTCTTTTTTTTTTCCCCCCCACAACTCACAGGCAAAACTCCCATCCTGTTGCTTAAATTGTATCTTCCTGTGAGCCCAAATCATAGGAGAGGTAGTCAGGAAAGAAATGGTGGCTGTACTGATTCTGGCTGACACTAAAGTTTTGGGATGGCTTGTTGATGCCAAGAGATAAACTGGCAACAGGATCATGGCTCTGCTGGGGTAGTAGATGCTGCCTTAACTTTCCATTTAGAGAGTCATGCCTGCTTAATAGGAGGAATAATCTCTGTCTCATTTTTTCTCTGTAATACATTGGGTGCAACATAAATATACTTAATCAACGTAAGTAACAGTCATCATGTGTGTTTCACCTGGTCTCCTTTTCTCCCTGTTTTTTTACCCATCTCTGTAGAAATTTATTCAGAACTTCAGAGGAGCAAGGTTATACAGGCTGAGCCTGCCGTGTTACACTATGGAGGGTATGAAGTTGGAAAACATCACCAACAGACACTGGTAAGTGTCAGAGCAGGGATCCTCTTGGGGCTCATAAAAGGATAACAGAAGCCGAGTAGGCTGCTTGTGGTCATGAGGCCTTTTGCTCTATGGAGTGCTCTAAAAAGCAGCACTTAAAATCAGTGGCCCTGCAGTAACAAAACAGACGAGTACCATGCTGTGTGCATCACTGTCTTTTACAGTCTCTGTTTTACCTTTCTGTTTCCTGTGTCTGCGAGCAGTGTTAATGATATGTGACCTGCACGTCATGAATGAAAGATTCATGCTTTAACTCCATAAGAGACTGTTTTCAAAATGTACTTGTCCGTCACTGCAACGTGTTCATTGGTGGGAAAATTTTGAAAGCACCCCTGGCCTTCTGCCAAGAGCAATTTAATCTGAGGAAAGGAACTCAGTGCGTACGTTTGATTACCTTTCCTTGTGAATAGTTTGGGTATTTCCTTTTCTTCTCTCTGCTTTCCCATTGTCTGCTGCCTTTATTCATGTGGTAGGTGTTTTGAGGCAGAGGTTGGGGGATTATGGTGGACTAAGTTCTCCAGATATAATGAAAGTAAACAAGATGCAGGAGGCTTTACAGGCTGAACTCTCACCATCCAAAGGTTTGTTGCTTTGTGATCCAAAACAAAACCATGGAATATTACATCATTTCTGTTGTTTCAGACCTCTGTAAAAGCAAAGTCAATAGGTTCTTTCATTTTTTGTTCCTTTTGCACATAAGCAAAACAGGACCAGAATTTGATTCAACAGTAGCATCTTCTTTAGCAAGACTAACTGTTATTTGTAGGTAAGGAATTGTGACTTGGTTCCAAAGAATAAAAATACAGGATGCAAGGTTACATAACTTTCTTTTAAATTCAGAGCATATTCAGAATTATTTCTGCTAAAGTAAAAATTATTACTTCCTTGTTTAATACAGCTTCTTTGCTATGGATAGTCTCACAAAAAGTGCAGTTGGCATTCTCAGTTGACCTCATATTGTAAAGTGGTTTGCGGTTTTGGTTTTCTTTTGTTCTACAGAAGCTGATAAATATTTCTGGCGATGTGGTAAACCTTCACATAATACCACCCCAGACAAAGTACTTTCAGATCAAATACAACAAAACAGTAAGTATCAGAAAGCCTTCATGCTGCTCTTTGCATGCAGCACTGGTTTTGTGTCAAATAAGCAGCTTTTACATGCGTTCTATCGTATTTTGGGTCATTTTCTAGCACCGGCTTGTCCCTGGCTTGTCATATGCTGTTACTGTTGATTTTTGTCCTGATGAGTGGCGGTATTACTATGACTGCATCCGAATTCACTGTCAGGTGAGGATTTATTATAAAATATATTTACAGTTGTAAAGGAATGAAACAACTATTAGGACACGATGATAATGATAAAGTAAAGGTACAGTTAATCTCCTGGAGCCACATGGGTTTATTCCCAGTAAGTGTGGATTGGAGTATTTTATTTTAAGTTTTTGAAATTTTTCTCTCTGTAAACATCCCAGAGCTGTGGGTAGCATATCTTCCTTATTCTGTTATTCTTTGCCAATAGATCAGTCTTTGTGCCACACTGATGTAATGTCTTAGCTGAGCAGGCTTGGAGGAGCTCTAGATAGTTGCTGAAAATATGGAAAGACAGAT
>VYZW01024460.1:1805-15463 GCA_013401315.1 Balaeniceps rex | reverse complement strand
AAAAAAAAAACAAACCCAAACCACCAACCCAAAACACCCCAGAAACCCAAAGCCATTCCATGGAACGTTTAATGTTCAGAGAGAATATTTTTTTGTTAGAAAAAAAATAGAATAATTTCATTGTAAAACTAGTATTTTAAAATAATCAGCATTCTTTGGGAGCTGGCTACAGCACTGAGGAAAATAAACAGCTAATATTTGGGAAGTAACAGGTTTTTTTGTCCCTTCGTCTTACCTGACTTTCCATGAATTCATCCATAGTGGTACTACAGTAAGTTTTTTACCTGCCTTGCTTGCTCAAATCTTTCTGCTTTCCTCCAGGTCTCAGCAACATTCGTATTAGTATTACACGACCATAGGCTCTCTTTCTCACTGAACTCTATGCATGTTTCCCCACAAACTCTGATCATTAAATTTCTCCTAAAATAGGACTATTTTAGACAAAGTTATTCCAACATAAAATCATTTTAAAGCCATGTCCTCTTCCTCATTCCATTTACTAGAACACGCAAGGGGTATTAACAAACACGCTGAGGATGAGCTCCTTGGAGAAATCATAGTTACATAGTATCATAAGAAAATACAGTATTTCTAAGGATAACTAGAAAGAACCTACCTGTTTCTCACTTTCCTGGAGATGGCAGTTTTCATCTACTGCATCTTGAATGGATGTCTTGAGTCTCTCTGTATTAACCTGATATACTTTCAGGGTGGACTTGGCCTAAGAGAGATAAAGAAGTGTGTTCTTTACACAGCATAGGTGAAGATATAAGTGAGGTCACAACTGTATTGTTGGACTTATTCTTAGGTTTTCTAGCTGTGCTATATATGTATTCTCACATTTTCCCTACAATTTCAACAGTTTTTGCTGATTGTAGTTTTGCAACACTATATATCATTGCGGAGTAAGAAGGCAAAGAAAAGACAAGGTAACTGTACTTCCCAATAAATGCCAATCACTATATGAAATTCAAAGTTGCTAAATCAAGTCACACAAAAGTACTAAGCCTTACAAAGTCTTTTGGTTTACACAGCATATTATTTCTGTAGCCTTAATAGAAAAAAAAAAAACAAACCGTAACTACATGGAGGACAGAGAAATTGCAAAGATTTGAAAACAGAAACTATAAAGACTGGACAAACCTCATCAATTTGTGACTGGATAGATTTTGCTTCATTCTCTAAAGACTCCACTCTCTTCTGAATTTCAGCCACCTGAAAATTATTAGTTGTCATATAGCTTCTTCCACAGATTTGACTGAAAATGTCTAGGCAATTAATAAAGTTATTTTAATTTTCAAACTGAGAAGGTTCTACTGCCAAATCAGTAAAAAGAGCTTTTCTTGAGTATTTTCCTTTATGGGTGTCATTTTTCTAATATGCTACAGGGAGTATGAGGGGAGACAAAATGGGAAATGCAGTTTTTGTTTCAAAAAACCCCAAAGAGAATAGTTTGTCTTCTCCACAGAGAATTTTTTGTGGGAATTTTTTTTAAACTAATAGTAACAAAGACAGGATTATATTTATTCTTACCAAGTTATCATTTTCTGATTGCTTAGATTTTTCTTCTTCCAGTTCTTTTTCTAGATTATCTATTTCTTTGTTGAGTTCCAAGTTTGACTTGTTCAGTTTTTCATGCATTTCCTAAATCAAGTTGTTTTGACAGTTAACATAAAATATTCAACATTAATTACATATGAAGACAACAAGTATGTTTTGAATATGACAGTAAAGTACGTTTAACAAACTTCACCACATCAAGTATAAATCTCAAAGTACTCTAGAGACTCTTGCATGTTAACAAAACCTGTAACAATTAGCTTTATAGGATCTGAGATGCAGAACAAAAGAATTCTATTTTTCTATTTGCTTTTTTGTTACATAAATTTTATAAAGCCCATTAGGTATTTGATTCACTTTTTCAGAACTCTTTTACAAATACATTCTCAGTTTGGGGGATGTAAACAATGTAGTGGTAATTTTTGTTTACAACTGTGCTCCAGTAGCCTACAAAATATATTTGAATTAAATCAGATGTGAGAAGAAAAAACCACTTCATGCACTACTCTCTCTCTCTCCCCCTCCCCGCCCCCGAAACAGGAACAATTTAATTTTTAAAAAATTAAATATTGCCTAATATGCCATTTGCTCTAGTATCAATCATTTTTAATGCAATTGTTACAAAAACTTCTCTTAATTTAAATGCCTGACTTCTACATCATTTTCAGTAACCCAGGACTAAAACAACAATGCTCTCAATTGAAACAATAAAGGTTTTTTGGGTTTTGTTTTGGGGTTTTGTTGTTGCTTTAGTTTTGTGGTGCGGTTTTTTTAATATGGGCAGCATTTTCCTGAAATACTGCCTTAAATTGTAGAAATAATAATTTCCATTTATCTTTTTACCTCAAAAAAAGATGTGTCTGTTGATTCTTTCATAAGGTTATCATCGTTCAGAGACAATTCTAAATCTTCGAACTGAAAAGGAAATACTTCATGTCAGAATGTATGTAAAGAATTGCTTAAATAATAGCATTACTTTATGATGCTCTAGTCTGAAACATAGCCACCACCTAAATAGTCACAACTGCACCTTGCTGGAAATCAGGAAAGCCTTAGCCCTAGTAGATTATCCCAGTGCCATAAAACAAAGACATTTTAAAGTTGCTTCCAGCAAAATATATCGTATTAAAAGTTAAAGGCAGAACTTGCTAACACCTTAATTGTACTTAAAGGCACTGGCAGGAAAAAGCATTTGAAGAATCACTTTAAAAGGTTTTAAACATCTTACTTTTAGGTTAGTTTAATACTTCAAATACTTGATAAATTAAGCCCATTTCTGTGACACATCTGAAAGCAATAAATGAGGACCATTACCTCTTTTTTACAAAGGCTGAGTTTTTCAAGAATTTTGCATTTGTCTTCAACTAGTTCAGCAATTTTATTGGCAAGCTGTTTTTCCCTTCCTAAAAAAAGAAAGACAATTAAGTGTTGCAACATCCATATAATTAAAAGGAGAAAAAAAAGAATGAAAAAAAAGTCACACTCCAAAGAAACAGTATGAAAAATAAGCTTACCTACATAAAGTCGACTTCTAACCTGAAATAAAAAGAATAAATACTGAAAATGTCTGATTGATTACTCTTGCATAGTATCTGAAAACTTTTAAGCTGTGGTTCCATGATCAGTTTAACCATGGAAGTTAAAAAAGGAATATAAATACAGGGTACTGTTAAAAATGGGGAATTGCCAATGGGAAAAAAACGGTAAGTGCCGAATCAGTAGCTGTCACATGGGGTCTAGTGCCCTAGAATCAAAACCTAACAAACTGAGGGACAAAATCTGTCACAAATGGCCTGGACAAGAGATACAGAACTTGAATGAACCCACGAAAACTTTACAACACAGCATTCCACTCAAGGCTGGGCCTGGATCATGTCCTAACGTAGAATGGGTCCCTCAGATTTTCCCCATTTCCTCCTCATTTAAAGCCATGGGATGGCCAAGGACTCCAAGTAATAGAAAAAGGGGAAGAAAGTCATAAGCACACCTTATCCTGTCATCCCCAAAAAAACCCCAAAACCAAACCCCATTACTTTTGAGTAAGTAACCATTAATTCTTCAAAGAGCAGTCAGTGCACTTCTAAGTATGGATGACTGAAAAAGCTATCAATAACTTCTGTAATATCTAAGGAGGAAAACAATACTAGAGTTGCTGCTTGACTGATTTCAGCTTGAAACACCTCTTTCATACCACCTAGAAGAGGGGTGCTGCTAGAAAACAGAAGGAATGACCCAAATTATAGATACATTAACTTATACAAATACAGATCCCCTTCTGGACAACCTGAAGAATAAGGCGGCATTTTTCCAGACCTAAGTTGATGTTAGAACCCTAAAAATGCAGTTGCTCACATGTGAAAAACTAAACCACTATGCAGCCTATCTTCAAACATAAGCATAATTACACCTAGCACCAAAATCACACTCTATTTAAGAGTATGCAAAAACTGGGGAGAAATTCAGAGTACTGCATTATGGACACTGACCCCATTTCATTAGTAGGGAGAGAATGGTAGGCATCTGTTATTACTCATATCCTTACTTACTCACAACAGAAGACAACTCTTACCTCAAAAATATAATCTGATTTGTGTGTTAAAAGGTTTCAATTCTGCATTTCTCAAAGGCATTGTGCTCACAATGTGCTCACAAACAGCACACAGTAAAATTGGTTCAGTGTTCCAATAAACAGAATCAACGTCACTGTCCAAAGAGTTTTAAAATACCTCCCTTGATGGGACCTATCTGGATTGCTTTTGCTTATAAGTACCTTGAAAGACCTGAGCTGGTCTGGCTACAGCCAGGGTAGTCAGAGATATCAATACACACAGCCATACATAAGCCCTGAGGAACACCTCTATATCCCATGAAAATAATTTAAGGGCTGACTTCGAAAGTCTGGTGTAGAAATTAAAAAAGGAAGGAAAAAGGAAGCCTTACTAACAGCGAGTTTCATTGCATTACCTCTAATGACAACAGTCACTCAGTACACATCCACACACTGACTACCTTGACAAAACAGACTACTTCTCAATTTCTCTTTTAGAGGGATTTTAAATTCAATCATAACAGATAAGACTCTGAAGCATTATATATCTTGAACAGAGTAACAATTTCAATCCAAACCATTCAATTCAAACCATTAATGTACTCTACATATCTGCATGTAATTTGAACACTTACTGATTGATAACTTCTATACAGGAACAAGAGAACTGTAAAGGCTCCAACAATGCCAGCACAAATCACTATTTCCCATGGGAAACCATACAGATCAGGACCAGGCCTCATATCTTCAGGCAGTGAAGCCACAGCCTGAAAAATAAAGTAAAAAGCTTCAACTAAAGGAAAAGAGGTTAATATTTTCAACAGAAATACACGTTACATGTTGACTTAGTTTACTTCTAAGGCTTGTAATAGGCTTGTACATCTATTTTTTTCCAAAACTCTAAGAAAATGGTGAACAGAAGCCTTTGATTTTTAAATTATACATTTACCAAGTGAAGAAAAAAAAAAAAAGAAAAAAGAAAAGTTCCAACAAGATACAATGATGACTAGATAAAGCTCTTAAAACACTTCCTTCTGAACCTACCAATTATGGTAAATTCTCCTTTGAGTTGTCTACACATTTCACTGTTAGAAGAATCAATACTAAGAAGTGTTTTATGATTTACTGGTAGAAAATTTGTTTGGTAGAAAAACCTGCTCAACCAACTTCACACTAAAATAACATACTGAACACAGTCAATGATTTAACACATTTTGAACACTTACATACACTCACATTTTATTTGTAAACACATATCACTATTTTCTCAAAGATATAACCTGCTTAACGCAGCTCACATTTACTACGTGTGACCTATGTTTAAAAACGTGTTACTATGCAGTAAAGTCTTCATCCCGATTTCTTTACTCAAGCGGCCAGACTATCTCCATCTCAAGCCAAACTGGGCGTGCGTGTGAGAAACCAGGGAGCGTTCGTTTCGCTGCTTTGGCTTTTTGAGACCTCTGCTATTCTCGAAGAAACAGCCAGCTTCAACAGGACCCGCGCGGCCCGGGCTCCCCCCCGGCCCGCTCCCGGCCCCGCAGCTCCGGGCAGGCTGCTGGGCCCCGACGCACGCCAGCGAGCACAGCCCGACTCTACACCGCGCACGGCATTTCTGTGCCGCAGCCATGCGCTCCGGCGCGGAGCCGTTTCTCTCAGACCCGAGCCCCTCGCCACCCCCGGCAGCACCGCTTCCCCCAACGCCGAGGCACAAGACCAGAGCCGACCCCGGGCGGAGGCGGGTCCCGCACTCACCCTGCGCGCCCCCTCCAAGGCCAACCCGCAGTAACGCTGCGCGCTCTCCCGCAGGCCTAGCCACAAACCGGCGGTGGCGACACCCAAAGCATCTCCGCGGCCGCCGGCGGCCATCTTACCGCGGGCAGCGGCGGCGGCGGGGGGGGGGAGGACGGAACCACTGCTGCCGCGGGGCGGGGGGAACAGCGCGGGCACAGGTGGGAGCAATCGGGGGAGCCTGGAGGGGGTGGCGGGCTGTACCACTGCGACATGAGTGGGGGCGCAACACCACCGCCGGGGGCACGGCGCGGGAGATACCACTGCCGGGGCAGGTGAGAGCGCGACGACAGCAGCGGGCCCCGGGCCTGACCGCCCCGGCTGGGCCCACAGCGGGGGTGCCTCTGGAAGCGGCTCCGAGCTCCAGAGCCGGCGGGGCCGAGGGGCAGGTGCAGCTCAGGGGTGCCTCTCCGCGCCCTCCCAGAGCAGCTGCCCGGGGCGGGGGGCGCCCGGCGGCTCTGGGCCGTGCCGTGCTGCGGACCCGGCGAGCCGCAGGTCCCCGGGACTTCTCCCGACAGACCCTCCCCTTCGCCTTACACCCGCAGGCCGGAAGGACCGACAGCTCCTCTCAGCGCACGCCCGCCGCCTTCCCCCGATACTGATGTGGCCCCGCTGGCCACGACCCTACTCCTGTTCCTCCTCAAAGTTACTCGCAGGGAAGCTCACCTCCCCTGTGGCGTCTGCTGCCTCCATCCGTACCCCTGCGGCAGCAGGTCTTTCCAAAAATAAACCTCTCTGGGCTAGGTTCCTCGGGAAGGGCCTGGCTCCAGCCGGGGCGACACGCCACCTCGCCGCCCGCCTTTCCCAGACAGGCAGCCGGAGCTGGCACTTGCCGGGCGGGGGAGGGCAGCTGGTGGACCTGCGGCCGGCGGCGGCCTCTGGCCCTTCCGCCGGTGGGCCCCTGGTACTGACCGGCCTAGTTCAACATAACCTAAACTAGATTTCTTCAGCCAAGTTTGTTTTTTTTTTTTCCTTTTTGGTTAATTTTTTTTCTGAAAGATTGATCGTACTGGGGCTGCTGATACGTGAATGTAAAGGGAAGATGTGAGAAATGGTAGCTGGAATGCCACATGGCAGTGGATTCTTTTTCATCTCGTTCGCTAGGCCTAATTCTATTTTTGTATTAAATTTTTTCTTAATTTTTTTACATGTACTTAACTACACTTCTTTTTTTTTTTTAACGTACTCTAGCTCAGTTTTCACAATGCAAGGCAAGTGACTTGCCTGTGGAACTGGTACCACCTAAGAAGCTGTGATAGGTAGAAGGTGGAAGTGGCTTTTTTTAGCTGTATCAAACAATACAAGAATGAGTTTGGCTATAGCAGTGAACTTTCAATGAGCATTGGAATCCAATCTGCCGCATGAGAACAAAAAGCAAAGCCCTTCAGTGTTCCTCTAGGCTGCAATTTAGCCAGAATCTATGTAAGTACACTGGAAGTCAGGAACAAATTTATGTGGTTCTTAACCTTCAATTACCCAATCTAAACAAAGTTAAAATACCAAAATTAATGAAGTTTACCATATGCCACTTTATCTGATATTACTCTTCGGTGTAGAGGGGACAGTGCCATACCATCTACCTTTTCTCACATTCCTCTGGCAGCACTGTTTCTCATGCAGTTATGTCCAGTAATGTCAACCTTCACTCTGTTCCTACATTTTGATATTTAAGACATCCCCATAACAATCATAATCCCATTTTGTATTTTATGTATTTGCTTAGAAAAGTATTTTTTATGCAATTATGAACTATGGGAATATTTGGGAATCAAGGCTTTGAAATTACTTTTTAGAAACAATGGAAGTATTCTGATTATTTTACTTATCCTAACCCAAACTTTCTAAGCCCAAGCAAATTTAATCAGTCCTGTCATGGGAACTAGAAGGAACTATGAGTTTCATTTAAAAACAAACACAAACAAACACCAAATGCTGATATTTTGACCACTGAGGTGTTTCCTGGCTGTTCTGTTAAAAAAAAAAAAAGCCACACTAAGTTCATCAGATTCTGCAGTGCAAACAACAGGGGCAGATGAACAGCAGCTAACCTGACATTTTCTTGTTCCATCTCTATCTCATTTAGCATCAGATACCCCCAGAAGCAAGGGGACTGCAGAGGGTTTATTTAAAAGGATCTTTTTTTCTTTCTTTCTTTTTTTAGGAGCTTCATTGCAGAACATAACCAGTAACTGGCTTAATTTTGCACTAATGTCAACAATATATCACATAAAAGATTCTTACCTTTTTGATAATGCTTGTCGCTGCTGAAAATACAGATGTTATTGATTCCCCGATCTCAAGAGCATTTAAGCATAGAAGTATCTGATGTATCCAGCCTCCTGGTTTGTTCGTAAGAAAAAAAAGATTTTACATTACAATTGTCAACTTAATATAATTCCAACTAACTTTTTTTAAGATTGCAAATTTATTTTCCTTAAAATTAAGAAACTCAACACTTACCATTACTTGGAACGTAGTTCTGGATGGCATCTGAGAAAGGCTTTTTGACATCAAATGGAGAGTCAACTGCTGAACTGTCCATTTTTTCTTCAGAATTTACTGGTGGAATTGCTATTGCTTTTGAATGTTGGTCACTGTCGTGTTCACTGTCTACAGCTGCATTCATTTCATGTTCCTTCTCTGGTGTTTTTTCTAGTAGCTTTCTTCTACCTAGTCCTGCAAATAATTGTGAAGGGAAATCATGCTTATTTTCAGAGGGTTCAACTTAAACATACACACTTCTATGAGATATTAACCTCTATAGAGATTTTGATTTTTTTTTAAATTTTATTTTCCTCAACTTAAAGCTAAACACTAGAGTGCTGGATCAGAGTAAAAGTGTGCTACAGATTTATGATTTAAGAAATATTGGTTCAAATAATGGTCTCAGAACAGAGTTTGGAGGATAGAGTTTTAAGCGAAACTGGTGATGTAGTAAAGTAGTTAAAATCAATGTTCAGGAAAAAATATGCTTGGTTTTGATAGTTAGCCTATAGATTTCCTGTTCAGGATTGGTAGGTTTCTTTCTTCTGTCCAAATACAAGTAGGAAAAGCTTTGCAAAAAGAACAATTAAAAATGCCATGTAAGATTAAAGATTAACATCTTCCCACAAGATAACAAACTTCACTGTGAAATACAAGAAACCACAGGCATGTTCGTGCAGAAGTATGACTCAAGGCACCTAGCTGCCACAGTTTCAGTGACTTGGAGTAAGTTTCCTGCTTTCAAAAAAACGCACACCTTGCTTACCCATGTAGAAAAAAAAAATGTCATTTACAAATTGATTAATTTTTAATTCTATGGTTCAAGCTGCTAGTGGCCAAAGATACCCATCACAAATAGTCCAATACTCAAAAGTCAGGAAGAGTAACTGGCTCTTAAACTGTTACCGTTATATTAATTCAATCTGTATTATCAAATCCTCAAAATACCATAAATCAGTCATTAACTACTATGAGTTAGGCTTGCTACCTCTTGATTTTAAATCACCAGAAGGAGACAGTCTTGTGTCTGTTCTATTTTATTCCTCAAACAAAGCCTATTTTGTTCTTGATAGATCACTGTTAGCGAAGCATTAGTCCAGTACCTTTAGCTGCAGTTTGGGCTGCTCACTTAATTGTTATAGCAAACAAAAGCTATGGCAGCTCTAGAAGAACATTCCTTTTTTCCATACATTTTTCCTGCCCAATGTCCAAATTGTGCCCCTTTTGTGCAGACACAATTACTTGTTTCCTCTGCGTAACATTGTCTTTACATGAGTAAGCTGTGATTTCATGATGAATCTTTTCAAATTGCTGGTACAGCTGCATCAGTTTGCTTCCCTCACAGAAATGCTCTTAAGGGTTGCTTAACATCTTGTTTTATCTCTAAATAAAATTGTTGGGATGTAATCAATGGGTTTGGTAAATCTGAGTGTCATACAATATTTGCCTGGTTTTGCTTGTTTTTTGGGACATGAACTCTGTCTGTGCTACTATGATTTTGTCAGTTTCCTTGTTTTCGCTGGATTCTGCAGCAGTATTTTTTCCAAAATGCCAAGCTGTCCTTCCTCAAATTTATCTTGCATGATTTCTAAATTGATTTCATAATTTTCTGCACCGTCTACAGATTTAGTAGTATCATTTTCTTGTTCAGATTCCTTTTCTCTTAACTCCATCTCATTCTTCTGTGCTGTATTTAATTCTACTGGTCCTAGTGTCATCCCTATTTTCATTTGGGTTTTTTTGACAAAACATGTATCCTCAGACTCTTTTCCACAGGCTTAATTGTTAGTTTTATTAAATATATTTGCAAAGAACCCTGATGGTCTGGTAAAAATGCTACCTGGAACCCTTTCTGTTAGAATATCATTTTTATTATTTATATTTCTGGACTTTGACTCTCTCTGATTTTCAGATTCTTTCTTTTTTCCTTTCCCTCTCCTATCTTGTTTTAGTAGCAGCAATTAAATTTTCAGTATTATCCATCCTTTCAGTTACAACAGTATCTTCTTTTTCAACTTATACTTTATTAGCCAGGTTTCTGAGCAATCCCAGGTTGCTGGGATTTAATTAATCTGGTTTGTTTAATAGCAGTCTGGCTTTCTATTTTGAGGGTTTTAGGAGACACTAACTGTAATGCTATTTTTTTTTTCTTTAAAATTGTCTCCTATTTTAGAGGGCTTCTAGGGTAAAAGTTCACATTCAGTCAGACTAATATTTTCATTACTGCATTCATTATTTTGCACAGCTAGCGAGGAAAACATTGCTTTCTTGGATGGCACCCTCATCTTTCTCAGACAGCTCCTCACTAACTCTCTGATTTACTTGTGCTTTCATTGCTCTGTTATTATTTCCTTGTAATATTTCATCATTTTCAGTCTGAGCTGTTTCTTCACTAGAAAACACATCATCTTGCAAACTCTGCACTTGTTCTTCTTTGGCTGTTGAACTCCGAAACTTCAGTATGTCTGCCAAATGACTAAAAGAGAAGAAATGGCTCTGTTCCTTAGCTATGTCAGGCTTTTCTTCTGTATTTTTTGTGTCTGAGGAATCACAATTCTGAGGTGGGATAGGAGAAGAAGAAATCTGATCTGATACAATTGATTCATGTCCCTGTTGATTATCATATGTGTCCATATTATAATTAATAAAGCTGTTATAGATATTTGTATACCAACCTGACTGGCCATGTTTGCTTTCTGACTCCTGATTTCTCTTTTTAGCTTCAGTGTTTTTCAACAGTTGGCTTTCTGATACCAAGTCTTGTTCTGAACCGTAAGGTTCAATTGGCTTCTCTTTGTCACCTGTTAATGTATCAAAAGATGATTCTGTGCTATTTGAGGTGCTTTTGGTGTCATTCAGAGTATGCGCACTTGCTGGTATCTCCCCAGGATTTGGCATGTTACTGTTTGAATCTATTATTTCTTGTGCATAATTCTCTTCATCTTCTTCATCTGGCACCATTTTAACTGCCTCCTTTGATTCTTTGTCCATGTGTGATTCTTTCTGGTCTAAAGCGTGCACTTCATTCTTATTTGCTTCATCCTCTGTTTCTCTGCTTTGCTGGTCTTCCATAGCAATTGTATCTTTCTCAGCATGGCCAAAATTAAGAACATTACTTAAACCCAAATTAAACCAATTTGATTTGGATTCTTGGCTTTCACTTTTTTCTTCTTCTGTCAATAACTCTGTGACTGCTGTTTCTTGTTCATTATTGGAATGTCCAGGCACACCAGAAACATCATGGATTTGTGGACCATTTTTTTCTGATGCCAAACCAACATCCATATTCTCTTCACCAAAATACAGAAAGTCCGTCAGTCCACTTTGAAACCAAACAGATGCTGGGGGTTCTTGTTCTTCCTTGTCATTTGGCTCCTGTAAGTCATTTTCAGCAGTTACCACTATTTTTCTGCCTCGGTATGTATTTTCTTCTGAAGATTCAGTAATGGCTTTTAAGGGCTCTTCATCATTTTTACTTTCTGTGGTGAACCATCCTGCAATCCAGCTAGACTGAGTTGGGATGGGTTCTAGTGGGAGACTGTTTTGCATTTGTGGCTCTTCAGTATCATCTTTTCTGTTCTCATTTTTTCTAACCAGCTTTTTGCTTGCAGACTCCTCCTGAGTGTGAGATTCCTTGGAATCAATTTCAGAAACTGATTCAACTCTTTCTTCTTTTTGCATGGTGTCTCTTGAATCTTTTAAGAGTTCTTTTTCATGCAGCTTTGATTCTGCATCAGGTGATGAANTGACGCTTGAATTTCTAACTGGGTATTAGATTTTCAGTTGCTGTCAACTACATTGGAAAGTTGGTTTACCTTAGTGAGCACTTCAACTTCTTCTGCAATAAAAACTTCCTCAACCTTCACAGCATCTTTTGGGAAATATCCAAAATCCTTTCCTTTCTGTAAAAAATATAAANGTAGCACAGCAATATGTCTTTATTCTCTTTCTTTCTGTGTAGTTATACATGTGTATAACTTTACACAAAGGACTGTAAGTAATTATATTATTCCTAATGGTTCTATGTCATTTATTAGATAAAAATTATTTTAGAGGACAATAAAGACGCAGATGGAGNAAAGATTTATTTTTCCTTCACGAATGTGTTCCATTTGCCATTTCAGAAAGCAAGGGGAAGTATATTACTCCATACTATTATTTTCTGTATTATTTTTATGAACGTGTGCTTTTGCAGAACCAAACCAGTAGCCTTAACGCTGCTTCAACTGAAGACAGTGTTGTGGGCACAGATGGTCTCAGCCAGCTCCTACTAAAATTGGCTGCAAATTTCCCATTGACTCAAGTGGGAGAAAAATCATGCCTTAATAACTAATGACCCATAATAAATTACAAGAAAAGTAGGATATGAAATTCAAGTACGAGGCCAGCTGCAGCTGAAGAGAAAATGGCAACTAAGATGGCAACACTGCAATGAAAATGAGTTGATGATAATGCCCAAAAGAATCAAGTAAGGGTCAGTCTGACCAAGAAACCAACCCCTAGCTTTACATCAAACCGTTGCACATAGCCTTTAATGGAGGAATACATCTTGGAAAGCAAGGAAGGGTGAGGTACTTGCAAAGATACTCTCAGATGAAAAAAAGGAAGACAGAATTTCACTGTCAAACAATAAATGTGACAGATCATTTACCAAAAAAAAAAAGTTTACCAATATCTTCTGGTTTTGAAGCACTTACACAGTTTTGCTAGCAGTTGGATCTGGATCAATGCATTTATTCCTTCTTAGCTACAACATAACTACGTGGCTGTTCTAACTACATTGTCTGTTGTTCCAAATCATTAAATATGCGTGATAACTTCTCTGGGAACTTTCCTTGAGCACTGAACTGTGAAGTCAGATCCCAATACTGGATCACTGATTAAGCCACCGTAAAGCCTTCTTACCTACAGACCTGTAGGTAGCTAACNNAGCCTTCTTACCCACAGACCTGTAGGTAGCTACCTGACCTGATAGACCTGAATGTTTTTAAGGGAACCAGATGAAATCATTATAGCCAAATGATTAGATGAAGGAGACAGAAGACTTTGTTTCTCCATGAGTGATCTTTGCCAAGATTGGATTTTCCCTTTCTGTATAAAGATAATAACAATGACCCATCTCCCAAATACTATATTGATCCATGACTGGTTAATATTAATGAGATGGAAGATCCCTAGAAGCAAGCAGAATGCAGTTGTTATGCTATTATTATACTATCTAAATTATTTATGGAGAAGGTCTTTCAGATTTAATGATTTGGAACAACAGACAATG
>VYZW01024444.1:2094-21347 GCA_013401315.1 Balaeniceps rex | reverse complement strand
ATTTTATCTGTGTGACAACAAGAGGTTCCAGCTCATTGTGATTTGACTATAAGTGCTGTAGAATCCTCTGCAATTGCTATTCCAATCCTTCTGTGCTAAAATTGTGGGTCTCAGTCTAGCTTGGTTGCTGAACTACAGACACTTGTCTATAACTTTTGTCTACATGATCGAAGAGCTTGTTATCCATGAATATGTTCAGCTCCTACCAATCTCTACAGGTGTGAAAGATTAATACTGAGCTGGAGAAAAGGAATATTTGAAATATTAGGCATGCAGTATTTATTCCAATATTACAAGTAAAGTATTGTGACTACTCAAAGCAGCCACAACTATGAATTTTACTGGGTGTTTGCAAATGTCTTCATTCACAATTTTTAAAGCTGGAAAGGACAGTTATGGTTACCTAATTTGCCCATTTCCCTAAATACTGTGAATTGCAATTAAGTGATTTGTACACACATGCATTTGTGTAACAGCATTTCTGTCGAAGACATCCATTATTGAGTGAAAAAAGTGCAGAAGAGAGCCATCTGGATGCTGGGAAATGGGAGAAGTAAAGCAGAACTCCCATGTCCTGTAGCATGAGGGTCTGGAAGTGGTTATATAGGTGGAAAAAAAAAAGAATGTTCTTTGAAATGCTCCAAATATGCCACTTTCAAGACTGAGGTCATTGTCAGCAAAGTCAGTCATGTTATTCCCCACAGAAGCTCTGTTTAAGTGTTACAACATTTCACATTCTAATGAAAAATAAAAAGATGATTCTCATGCATTGATCTGGACTGTGCTTCTCTTTAAAGTTTTGGCATCTTGGTTCTAAGTAATTTTCTTCTGTCAATGGAGCACCCTAGTGTTTCCGAAGAACAAGAGGTAGAAGGCAATGCAAGCAGTAAGTGGACAAGCATCCTCTTCCTTCTGCTTTTGTGTAAGTCAGTCTTCTACTACAGTTTGAAACAGGAAAGGAGGGTAGAATAGGTTTATTATCAGTAGGAAGATGAGAAGTGCATGTGCCTGTCCTAGAGAGCTGGTCTCTGCTTTCTAAACAGAATAAATATGAAATGAACCACCACGTTACTTTATGTCAGAAAACCAAAAATGNCCTAGCAAAGAGAAGATGTTATTTTCATTTACAGTGAGCTTATAATTTTAAACTACAATAACAACAATATCAAATTAAAAGTTCATACAATGCTAACTCTTGCTTTCAGGTCTTGATTGCATCTCATAATGCTCAAAAGCAGGTAACTCGGAAAAATATCATCTTCAGGAATATGTTTTTTCAAAATTTGTAAAAGGCCATAAAAGTGTCAATTCAAATTCCCCATAAATTGTGTGTAGCCTAGGATGAACCTTTGATGCTTGGTGCTAGATGTTCATCTCTGTCTCTTGTGAGCTTGGGATACATATTGCATTCTGGTTTTTGTTCCAGCAAAAGCATGTGCTCAGTGGTCTGCAGCATGCACAACTTTTCTATGGATTTGGGTTAAAATACCACTGAAACATCATGTCTAGACCTCCTTTTGCTATTAGTTGTACAAATGCTACACGTATATTATACCTTAGAAAATAAATGAGTGAATATTTATGCTGACTTAGTCTTTAGGTGCTCCAATCATATCAGGGCACTATTAGGAAAGGTGCTGTACAACCACCAACCAGAAAGGTTGAACCATCAAGACCTCACAAATTAGATGTAAGTCAAGACACAAGAGGTGGTTATAACACAGAGGCAGGAGGAGTGTTACAGAAATTTGTTTCTGCCCCTGAAGCCACACGTGAATCTTGGCATTTACATTTTGGAGGTACTATTAGGGTACCACATGGTTGTGGGCTTTCTCTGGAAAGTTCTGTTATCCCATTTCTGGCATCAGCCAGATGTATTTACTGAATAAGCATAGGTTCCACAATTTCAAAGATGTATGGAAATCAAACTAAACCACCAAGAACAGGAAAATCCCAGCAAATGCTTATTCCAAACTTCTCACGGTTGAGGAGAATGGTATGTGTGGGAGTGCATTTATATAGGAATTGTGCATTGAAGGCAAGTTGTCTTAATAGATTTTTGGAACATTTCTCTGAGAAATACAGAGTGTTGCTGTGTCTCAAGGATTTCTGTTGTATTGCTGTCTAAGCTGTTTGTGGTGGGACAGATTCTGTTTGCCCGGTTCCTCTCTCAGGCAGCACATGAGCCACTCCACTGGTGGCTGTGGTGTTTCACCAGTTATTGTTTGTGTAAATAAGATGAGAATCTACCTCCCTTTAATGAGTTTAAGGTGATGAACGAGTAAAATACAAACTGAAAACACTATTGCAGAGGCATTTTGATTTTCCTTATCCAACCATCGATGGTAAAGGTGGGTGGAACTCCCTTCACTAATTGCCTTTCATTGCAGACCAAACTTACCTCCAGCTGGGAGTGCTGCAGGGGCCAACAAATCTTTAGACATCTCATTAGAGGAAGTCTGATAGAGCACACAGCACGGTCATGGTGTTGAGCAGGAAATGGGATAAGCAAGGAGTAGCTGGGATCAATGAAAAGATCTTTCAAACTTTCAAGTTACACAAGAGGTTTTACTGAAGACGCATGGATATATTCATGAGAGGAGCTGCTGGGGAGTCTAAGCTAGGCATGAAAGGGAAGATTTCTGGAGATCCTGTGGAAGTGCTGGGGCTCCTCTGAAATACTCAGTGATGCTGCTACCAGAAAGCCATTCCAACTACACCAAACAGGGATGGACAGGGAGAAAAAGTGGGACAGCATCAGTCATAAGGCTGTTGTGGTGGTTTTACGGCTTTGTGAAATACTAGTGTAGCACCCAGATGCTCTGCTTTTGACATGAAAAGGAGCCTTTCAAAGGGATGAATGGCAAACCTGCTTATCTCCCAACTCATAGCTATTAACATAAACTTGGAGTGAGGCAGTTGAGGCACTGGTTGTTATCATATATGTTCCTCTCTTGCACCATACATTGTCTCAAAGACCCCTTTGAAACTCATGCACTGTGATGAGGGAAGGGTAGGAGGAAAATGAAGGCCTGGCTGTAAAATAAAAATCATGCTTCACAATGTGCCAAGGATCTCCTGGCTTTCTTTTCACTAGTGTTTTGCAAATTAGTCTTTTATAAATTTTTCTCAAAGGAACATATGAAAGAGATGCATCTTGGAATATCAGCTTGGATACAGAGGTAAATTGGAGCTTCATACACATTTACATTGAATTTCCTACCCACTAGGCAATTAGTTCTCTGGTAATGTTTCCCTTTTGTCTCACTTGTACCCTGATATGATACCTTTTTGTTTACTCATTGACTCACAGCTGAGACCTGGGAAACCTTATTGAATAGTAACCGTGCAAAGCATACCATTAAGAAAATCCTGACCAGTTCTTGCACATCCATTTATAAGTGTCAAACACTCCTTTCATCCTCCTCTGTACACTGTGGTGTAGAAGGTCTTCAAAGATGCCCTCCTTTGAAGAGTAAGGAGTTAATTTATTTGTTTCTCTTTGGCTTGATTGAAGAAAAGAATTAGTTGTGATAGTGATGCATAGAAACCTTGTGTTGAAACAGCAATACAGGCAGGAGTAAATGTAGTAGCAGCAGTATTTTCCATGTACTTTTTCATCCCAAGTGTGTGTGCGTGCGGAAGGTTGGTTATATCTTCAGGTGATATGCAAAATATATTGGACTTCATTCTTCTTTGCTCTCCAGTTTGTGGCATCATCTTCTTCACTGTAAGGTCCATGTGAAAAGCTACAAACAAGTGTGATAACGTATTACATCCAGTTTAAACTGGCATGAATGAGTTCATGATAAGGAAAGCAAAGATGAGCTCCAAAAACTTTGGTTTCAACTCATCTTGCAATTATGGGTTGGGCCCATTGTTTTATACAGGCCTTATATCTCCTTGCTCCTGCATAAAACACAGGGTAAAATAAGACAAGTGGCTTTACTGTATTGCACCAATAGCATTTTAACCTCCCTCTAGGAGAGGTTACTTGGTTACATGGAGTACCATGCCTTTGGCTTCACTGTCCTCAACAAAGCCCGTGATGAACACAGACTTAGGGTTTAGGATTATAAATATTGTATTTTAGGATAAAACATAAAGTGTGACATATGCATAGCAAGGAGCTATTGAATTAGAAAATCAAACTGAGAGTTAGAGAAGATAGGAAAGGTTGGGTGAAAGGAAAAAAGGGATATTTTTGATGAAGAGAAATAACTTCTTTGTCCTCCTTAACATTGAATTCTCCTTCTCCCTTGGGAGTGTCCTCTTCCATTCTAGTATCATCAATCCACTGCATTAATATGATGTTTGCTCTCTCTTCTAGATCATTAACAAAAGTGTTCAATCTTCAGTTCACTAATTAAAACTGACCTTGATAAGGACAGCTTAGATGGACATTAGGGAATGGAAAGCATGTAGGAGGAAATCCTACTTGGTGAGGATTTCCAAGTAGGAGAGTTTTAGGAGATGAAAATTGAATATCTGAAGTGCTGAAGTTCCTGAAAATTTGGTAATGTGTCACAATTCACCAGAAACAAAAAAACTTAGCCTATGTCTAGTCAAGAAGATGTGGACACCTTGTCGTCCAGTGATTACCAGACAGAAGGACTATCTGGGATTCTGTATCCGGAATCTGACAGCAGAACTGATTGCAAGTTTTCCAGTAAATCTAGTTTACCTGAAAGCACGGTCTTACAATACACATTATTTGTGAGTAATGATTAAAAAGGGCTTCATTTTGATGACCATATTCATGAAAGCAAAATAGGATTTGTGAATAAAGCAGGATGTTTGCCCAGAAAGTCAGACAAATGTATTGCATTCATCATTTGATACTTGCTCATCTGAAATTTTCATTACATAGACATGAGGGTATATAATTTATAAACAGAGTAAGAATAAAGAGAGTAATGCTGAAACAAAATCGTTTATTTGAAGGATGCCATAAGCAAAAAAAGCATCATATTTATCAGGTAACACACTGATGAGGAAGGATATGAGCCCTTTAGCCCACACATGCAACCTTAGATAGAGGATGTCTTTTATAACAGGTTGACTTCAGATACTCTCTTAGAAGTTAAAACAAAAAAGGGAAAGTGGATATTTTTAAATTTGTTTCTTTCTTTCTATACACAAAATTGTTTGTTAGACATATGCTCTGCAAGAAAGAGTCCAGATAATATTCTATTAAAAGATAACTACTCTGAATAAATAAACATAAATTGATCTTCCTCCATCAGCTGTTGGTACAGCAACTTTGAAATCATCCGATATATCTTCTAAGCTGTGGGTACAGTTCTAGTTGGTTAGAGGGAGATTGCTCCTCATTTGTCTTTTCAGTCTGCTATCTGTCTCCCATGACTTTGCAAATTTTACCTGCTGTTCTCAGAAGCAAAAATACATAATAAAGCTTAATATCTTGCAGCAAGTTATTAGAAGATTTGAACTCCAAAAGCTGATATATCAGCACCAGGTGAGAAAGTGGACAGAGAGTGTCTGGATTAAGTGATAATAATAATAAAAAAGAAAAGTCTTAAAAATTAACCAGGTGATTATATGGCAATGAGATAACGCAATCATTCTCCAGTAAAACCTCTGCAGTGTGCTGACATAGGTTCTGTAGCCTCAGGTCAGCCTTGGTTCGTTCAGTTGCAGATCCATCTGGCTAGCAAGTTTGCTAGCTCGAATCATAAATCATTAAAAAATGTATTCTGTTATTCCAGGCACTGATGCTCCAGTTTGTTGATGCTCTTCTCATTCAGGGGCACAGCACAGCTAAACAGGTCATTGTTTGACTTATGCAGCACTTCTAAGAGAGGTCGGTAAAATGTTCAGAATCGCTAATGCCCATTATGTGTCCACTGGCAATGACCTTTCTGTGAGATACCCAGAAAAGCACAGCTTGCGCCAAGATTTACCACTAGGAGAAACTGGAAGCTTTGTTGTTGCTAGGCAGATGTTATGGATGACGGTAATGTTAGCTCTTAGTTAAACAGGCAGTGTTCAGGATGACCATATCTCTGATATTTTATCTTCTCCACCCATTCCTGATATGCATTGTAGATGTGTGTGCTGGAATTTCCTGGGGCATATTGTATTCTTGCAGCCCTCCTTCTCTGCTAAGTACTTATGGTCTCCATTGTAATGGTCCATGTACTCCCTACCACCAATGATGGCTCCAAACTGCCCCTCAAGGAAATTCCCATATGTGTATGAAGGAATACAAGTGGAGCAAGGGAAAAAGGAACAATGATACTGTCTGTAACAGCATTATGAAAAGTAGTTGTGAATGTATCAGATCTCTGAACAGTGTTCATTACCAGAGAACCCTGCTACTGAGTTCGCATGCTGTGCTGGAAGTTAATCAAGACAGCTTTGGTCCTGGGGTGAAAGATGAGAGAAGTGAGCATACATGTTGTCATGTACATTGACCTTCACAATGTTCCTACTTAATTTGCTAGAGCTTTACTTCCAATTGTTGATGTTAATTGATGCTGTTTCTACAGACATTCGATGAGCTATTGTTCAGGGCTAACACCTGGCTATGCTGGGGACATGGAGGGATAAGAAGGAAATGTCAGGGTTACAGACGTGTCAGAGAATTAGAAGGGTCTCATATCCTAAAAATGGGTCCAACCAAATAACGACCTCTACCTTCATTGGCTCCCCTAATGAAAAGGGTGCCAGTGTGAGTTGTTTAATATGGCTGAGCTGTAGAAGGCAGCAGAAAAATCTTGCACATAGATCAGTAATGGGTAGTTTCCTATATAAGGGGAATGGAGGGACTTCCAGCCATGGTGGAGGAGCCAGTGAATGACTAATGGATGAGTAACTGTGCATACTGACTTAATTGCAGTGCCTGGATTTGTGCATGTTGAGCCTTTGTGGAGACCTTAAATATGTATCTTCAGCTTTCAGCCTATTTCTGAGCCTCCCATTTGCCTGTTCAGATCCTCCCCCCACCTCTAGTCCTCTGAAGCATGCATGCAAATATCACACTTCTCCAGCAAATACCCTGGGCCACGAGAGAGGCAAGCTTTGCTAAATCTGTAAAATCTCCATATATAAAATCCAGTGTAAGTGACTGTCAAGCTCCCTTCTCCCTCTGCCCAGAAGGCCAACTGTATCCTGGGCTGCATCAAAAGAAGTGTGGCCAGCAGGTCGAGGGAGGGGATTCTGCCCCTCTACTCGGCTCTGGTGAGACCTCACCTGGAGTACTGCGTCCAGCTCTGGAGCCCTCAGCACAAGAAGGACATGGAGCTGTTGGAGCGGGTCCAGAGGAGGCCACAAAAATGATGCGAGGGCTGGAGCACCTCTCCTACGAGGACAGGCTGAGAGAGTTGGGGTTGTTCAGCCTGGAGAAGAGAAGGCTGCGGGGAGACCTTAGTGCGGCCTTTCAGTACTTAAAGGGGGCCTACAGGAAAGATGGGGACAGTCTTTTTAGCAAGGCCTGTTGTGACAGGACAAGGGGTGATGGTTTTAAACTAAAGGAGGGTAGATTTAGGCTGGATATAAGGAAGAAATTTTTTACAATGAGGGTGGTGAAGCACTGGAACAGGTTGCCCAGAGAGGTGGTGGAGGCCCCATCCCTGGAAACATTCAAGGTGAGGTTGGACGGGGCTCTGAGCAACCTGATCTGGTTAAAGATGTCCCTGCTCACTGCAGGGGGGTTGGACTAGATGACCTTTAAAGGTCCCTTCCAACCCAAAGCATTCTATGATTCTAAGATTCTTTGTTTCAAACACACCACACCACCTACAGCACAGCTTCCTTTTGCATGGTGTCTCTGGGGCAAGCCACATCCTTAAGTTGCTGCCCCAGAGATAAAGAATGAGCAATGCCACAAAGAGAGCAATCATTGTACCAGGCACGCGCAGGGAGCTGGGCCTGCAGAGGAAATAATGCAAATAAATGGAAAAAGTAAATGGGTGACTGCAAAACTGTGGTACCTGCTTCAAGTGTGGGACATCAGCCAGAACTGAAATACCCCAACTCGGAGTGGTACTGCTGTCTGCTTGAGCACTTTAGAAGGCCAGTTTTCTCTTGCTTCATATTTTTTAACAGTAAATCACAGTATATAAAGCTGACGCTGCCATTAAATCAAGAGTCAGATAATCTGGCTATTCACTTGGAAGGAAACTTCCTTGTTAATTAACATAAATAAAGCCTTTGGGGCTCATAGGTGTCAAAGCCAAGGCACAAGGGAGAAAGTGATAAAGGCAGTCAACTGTGGATGGCAAAATGGGAGGATCATTAAAAGGGCTGGAAATGGAACTGTCACATTTAGTTTTGCTGGTAATTTGATTATTAAAAGAATTAAAATTTGATGATCTTAGAGAATAAATGGCTTGTTTTACAGGGCTGGAGGGGAAATGCAAAGTGGAGTGAAGGTAGCTGCAGACTCCAATGTGTCATATCCATCTCTTCAGAAAACTGGAGGAAAAGCTCTCCTACTGGTGATGACAGGACTGCTCACTAGGCTTCGTCTTTGGAAGAAGAAAATTGTCTTATCAGTGGCTCAGCTTTTTTTGTTCTTCCTCCATCATACCACTTCTGTATCTTCAAAATAACACCTGGGGCTAGTCCCTGTCTAGGAATATGATCAGTGATGTTTTCTTGGGGAAAAATGTTCCAGAACAGGTTATAGAGACTGACTCCTCAGTGGTAAAGGGTAGTGTGGCAGTGCAGGCTCTAGGTGCAGCTGAAACAGTGAGAGGAAAGGGGGGGTTGTCCCCCTTTGGTTCCTCACTCAGCCCCATTGGCTTCTCCTTTCCACTTGTAAAATTATGGTGATGTACACAACCAGGATCCGGGCGAGATACATGTACTCTACATTGGGAAGACCTGTTTGGATGATACCAACCTGCAACGGCAGCTCTGATCAGGAAAGGGCATTTATGAATTCCTCCTGCAGCTGCAGCATTGCAATGATGGAGTAGCAGCTGTTTCGGTCCCTCTGAGGACTTTTGCTCCTGTATTAACCCTCCCAGTGTGAATACCTGAGATGGTTGGTTTTTGCGGGGTTTTGGAGACACCATGGATAGAGCAAAGTGCTACTGTGACCTTCAAAAAGCATTTGAGGAACTCAGCCCAAACTGACATCCTTGTGCTTTTAAATATTGCCTGAAGATTTGTGAGCCCTAGCTGGGAGACAAGGCAGCATTTCCTTCTCCTTGAAAGAGTAAAGCATCACCCTGGATCTACTCAAGAAACAAACCAGACAGAGGAGTTAATGAAGCTAAGTGTGACCAGCCTCAGTATCTTGAAAGAAAATCCATGGAGAAGGTCTCCTGCTCACTGGTGTCTGACAGTTTCCAGGCTCTGTCTCATCTGGCTTTGGAAGTAATCCAGTTCAAGGACAAAACTGGCACAATGTGCTTGGGAAGTTACCCAGAACCAAACAGCCTGGTGCCAGCAGGAGTATGTGCATCAAGGCATGGCAGGCAGATATTGGGCTAAGCTGAGGCACAAGCGCATGGGTGAGGATCAGACAAAAGTTTGCATAGCTTCTCTTTTACTTTTTTCCCTTCACTCCTTTGTTTTCATCAAAAGAACTCCTGGGAATCATTTTAAAAAAAAAAAAATCTCTTGACCTAAAATCCCAGAGTGGATTGATTTTTTTCTTGCCTTAAGAGAGATTGCTGGTGCTAGCAAGTGACGTGTTAAACAAAAGACTTCCCTCTGAAGCATCTCTGTGCCTGTGAGAGGAATAAAGGGGAGTTTTCCTAGAAGAAAAGTCATTTGACTTTTTCATTCGAAGTATTTTAAATTTCCTTCCTTTATTTTTTTTCTTAATGTATTTCAAACATTAAAGGGATTGCTGTACAGCAGCCGCTATGGGAGAAATTAGTCTTTTTTCAGTCATCAGTTAAGTATTTAATATTTTAACACTGGAAAGACACTGTTTTAGTGGCAAACTTACCCCCTTTTTTTTTTTGTTAAGTTTTTTTTGTTAAGCCTTGGAAGATGGACAGCAGATGAAAAACTTGGAACCAAAAAGCTTACCTATGAAACAAGGGAAAGTTTTGCAGTTTATTTCAGGGTTAAAATGTCTCTATTTTCTTCTCAATCACACATATCGCTGGGAATGGTGTGATTTTGCTTCAGACAACTTGGTTAATTCACAGCGACAGCACCCCAGAGCTTTAAGTTCAGCTGGTTCCTTGACGGATTCTGGATGACCTCTCCTTTCATAAACCTGAAAGTACTTGGAGCGAAGGTCTGTCAAACTGTCCTTCTTCATTCAGAAACAGGCATTCAAAAGGGTCTCTCATTACTCTCCATAGTGTAAGAACTGACACCTTCATTACAAGGTGGCTGTAAGCACTAGGTAACCTTGTCAGAAAAGTCAATTAATAAATCCTTTGATAATGGTGACAAACTTTAACGTTCCACATTGCTGAATGGTCCAGATGACTGAATGGGGAAAGATCTGAAAATTGTTTTCAGTCCAAGATTTCACTCTGCTAGGCAAGCCTTTTCCAGGACAAGAAAGTTTTTTTACAATCCTGAAACTACAAGCAGCAAAAAACTGGAGTGTAATAGAGGCAAAATATAAGGGAAACGTCTTTTTATGGACTGAAGGGGTTATATAATTGCAGCTTGGAAAAGCCCCTGTCTCTTTGGGTGGGTATCCTGTTTAGGCATGACTTATGCTCCAAGTTTCTCAGCTTAGGAAGTTCCTGGTGTGCTCTCAGAAGAAAAGGGAGACACTGGGTGTTAAGGTCCTCCCTGGACACTAGGTCAGGAAACAAGACACATCGTCCTCTCAATGTCTGTCAGGAAAGGCACTGGTCTGATTTAGGTGGTCTTGGTCCTACTTAAGCCCTTGTGCTTAGTGTTTTCTACCAGCTTGATGTGCCTGAAAGCCTGAATTCAGCCCATGGGAAGCACTAAGCCCAAGGCCATAGCTGGCCATGAATCGAGGCTGGCAGACACCAGCCCTTGTGCAACTGTGTGTGGGGAACGTAACTGAAGCTTCAGTCCACCAAATGCCATAACCCATATGGGACAGAGCAGGTAAGAACTGCTCTTCTAACTTAGGATGTCTTGATGGGAAACTATCACAGAAGGAATTTTACCGTGGACCCCAAAATCAGTGGCAATGACATGAAAAAACAAGCCAATCATTGAACTTCAAGTTGCCATACAGGCTCCAGGGATATGTGCATCATCATAAATGCATGGACCTCTTCTCACATAAAGCAGTATGGTGCTTGCAATGGCAGAAATGGAAAATTCAGTTAGGCTAGCATGAAACAGCATCAGCACCTGCAGCATCTGATTGCAGTTGTATCAATGCAACCTTCTTAACCTGAAGGATGTCTTATTTCTAAACACAGAGACGGAGGTGGCCATGCCCCAGGTAGGTGAGGAGACGAGGGGGACAGGTCTAGTCAGGTCACTGGTATTGAAGATCAGAAGCTTCCACGTACACAAGAAATGATTGCAGTATGAAGTCTGCTCATTCAGGGAGAGAAGTTCAGGTATTTCCATAGCAACAAAATTAAAGAAACAATTCCTGATGGATCCTTTCACACCATAAATGAAGATTTGATTTGTTCCAGCCACTCTGTATGAGCTAAACTGGTATTACTAGAAGATCTCCAACAGACATTTCACTGAGTTGCCTCTCTGCAATGAAGGGCAGTGACATTAACAGCTTTTGCACTCTGAAGGTAGATGCAGGAAAGAGAGGGGTAGACTCTCATTTGGAGTGGGAGTTTGGTTCAGAGTCGTCTTTAAAGTGAAGAACGACTTTTAAAAGTCTTTTAGTCATAGAAGGCGGGGTAGAGAAAGCAAATAAATATTGATGAAGAATGAAGCTGAACATATACCACCACACTCATTAGCTTGCTCTCTCCTGAGCTCCTGTGATGTTTCATGCATTTTAAATTAACCAGTTTAGCAGAGACCAGTTTAATTCCTGCCACCTGGAAATTTATATCTATATATGTATATACATTTTGAAGGCGTTTCTGGAAGCTGGAGGTATTCATCAAGTGTATGATTTGCTCTGCAAATTTTCATTTTAAATTGAAGAATGTTTCACAGAGAACATGAGGCCAACAGTCATATAAAAAACCCTGAGGCAAATAAACATACTCACATGCAGAGAGAGGCGACCACAACCAGGTCTGTAGAATGCATTGAGGCAATTTTATGGCAACCTTGTTGTACCATTTGTGCTCCAGAATACAGCAAAATTAATCCATTCAAAGTTTCCTGTTGAGTGCTTGGAGATTTTTTATGGCAAATTTGTGTTAAAAAAATTCTAGTCATTTTTTCACAGATATGTTTCCTTGCTCTTATCCCAGCTTTGACACTGACTCCTTCTGTTGCCTTAGGCAAATTCCATACATTGATTAAAACTTTGAGCTTTTCTAGAGTTGGTTTGCTGCCTTTGTGAAGAAATTCATGAGTGATAAGGTCCAGTTCATCACACATAAGGTCAACAACTTTCCTGATGGTTGGATTTCAGACGTAACCTTGAGATGGGACTTTGTTCTTTGATCTCCTTCTCACACAGCAGAGATTGCATAAACAAATACTTTATCCAAGTGAAAACGTAACAGAAATTTAGGGAGGCAGGTTAGGATGGCTAAAATCTGAATAATTCTGTTTCGTTGTGGTTGACAGGATCTTCCCAGTCCAGATATACATATTGGCAATTCAATCTATTTTACTGTAATGTTTGAGGAGAGCCCCATTTTCTATTTCTACAAAATGCCTGTTGCAGAGGATGGATGGTTGAATTGTCATTTCTTGGCATCAATTTGAGTGAGGAGCAGCAGAAATAGTTGCTGATCTTGTACAATGAGAGAAGGCAGGGGGGTTATTCATATCTTCCTGGGGAACTCCTTCTTTTCATCCAACTTGAATACTGTGTCAGTCTCAGAGATGAATCAGACTTTAAAAAAAACTAAAAAAAAAAAAAGAAAAATAAACATAATGAATGCTTAGGTATGCACAATTGATTGTACACTTTTATAGTTCGTGATATCATCAAAACCTATGCAAAAATTTGAGGATTTTCTGATCAGCTTTACAGTAAGAAATAATAAGGGCTCTGGATGCAAGCTCTGACAACCTTAGAAGTCCTTGAATGCTTTACCAGTTTTACTGCTAGTGTTCCCATTGCCAATCACTCCCCACATCGTTGTGAGACCAAACTGAAGTCAGTTCTGACAGAGCCCAATTCATTGTTTTCACCTTGAAATGAAAGTCAAGCTGGCGACTGCTGAAATGAGCTGTTTGTTGCAGCTTTCGGACGGTGCCTGACTGCTTCCCGGCGTGTCCGTGAAGGCAGAGTTGGCACGTTGGCCTGATCCTGCCTCCTCAGCACTGGGTCTGGGGGGAATGCAGCGGAATTAAACATGAAAGAGATATCACCACTTACGTCTTGTGGTATCTCAGGTTGCTGCTTGCCTTCATTCATCTATTTTTCAATCTCAGTGGTCTATTTCAAGCAATGGAGCAATCCCTAAAATTAGAGTAGCCTTGTATGTACCCAGAATTCCTGCCTGTAGCAGTGTTGTCGTGGCTGGCACCTGGCATTGCCTCCAAGTTCAGGTAGCCTGAGAAAAGCCAGGCTACATGAACCTGTAATGCATACTGGTCTTTCCTCTGATTTGTTTCCTTTTGTTGGGGCTTAGAAAGTCCATGTGCTTTCCATTACAAAAAATGTGGTGTTAGATACCAGATGAGGGGGTATCCTGCATTGTACAATCACTCTCACTTCCCACATATATATCATAAAAAGAAATTCAACCTTTGGCATGAATATATTACATTTAGTAGCTACACAGAGCATCATCTTGAGAAACAGAGACCCAGCAGAGTTAAAGTTACAACCAATTGAGGAGGAGATGCCAGCCCAAAACCTTCATGTGTTTAAGTCTCATTTTAATTCAGAAATGTTTCCTGATTTTCATGAATATCTGTGTTATTTATAAGCTTTTGCTAAATACCATTGATGAAAACTTTTCAATCTGTACACTGTTTGCAAACTGTTCACTTCAAATCATCACTCCTCATCATATGTGTTAGCTCATGTGGCCTGGTTTTTTTGTATCCTGCTTGGATGCCTGGGATACATTCACAGGAAAATAATGAGTAGTACTTCTTCAGTACAATCTGTTTAACATTCAGAAATGTTTTCCAGAGTGGGAAACAGTTCTTCAATTCACAAGTATGCAGAATATGAAGAGCACGACCTGTTGAATAGAAGAGCTTTAAATTAGAATCTAAATTAGATTCGATTATTCTGAAATATATTCATGAATTTTTTACTTAGTCAAACGTACGCAGTAAAATATTTAAAAAGGTAGGCCTGACCCACGCTAGAAATAACTTCAATGTTCAGTATGAATAATGACAGACACTTTATGCAATAGAATTTCTCTCTGCATTCATATTATGCCCATGTACAATACTAGCATTTTTCATTACTGTAATACGGGATACCACAGAAGTGTGTAATCTTTACAAGTGAATGTGCTTGAAGACCCAAGGTCCAACAGCAATAAAACATGTGGGCATCTTTACTCAGATGACTTAAGATAGGTTTAACATAACGTAAAGATTAGCCTGACCAGATCCAACTTTTGCCCAAGAACTCTTTCCCAGAATACCAGAACTGGAACCAGGTTCCTGACTTTCCAACGTCATACTATGAATTTGTTTAAAATGGTACCTTCTCAAAGTAATTAATTCCCAGTCTCACTCAATCTAAAATACGTTTTTTCAATCTTCCACATTATCCATTTTTTTAAGGATTACTATGATGTAATCTAGTTTTGTTAATTTTCATTGATAAATTACATGAATGTTTTTGACATGATAATTTCATAGTGGAAATAACGTGGAACATCAAACGTTTGTTTGAAGAACTTTAAAATTATTCAATTATTAAAAGAATCTGATTTATGCAGTACTTTTGCACTCTTCTATCAAAAACAGTTTGTGTAGAATTTTTATCACAAAAAAGGGAAAGGCTTTCAGAAGTGAAGAAGTATGTTTTGACAGTTATTTGAAAAGAAGAAAGAAATGATAGTGCCAGAAAATGAGAGTTGCAAAGTGCTGAGCTTTCAAAAATGGCGTGGAGATCTTATTGAAGAGGATGAAATAGAGTAAAGAAGACAGATAGCTGAAGAGTGGAAGCTGGATAGAAAGTGTACTTTGGTATGGTAATCTGTTGAGATTCTCAAAAAGTGAATCAGAGCTCTATTTTAATAGAATATGAATGATTTATACATATCTCACAATCTACTCTCCGGAAGCATAAGCAAAAAAACATTTTTAACCTTTTGACATGATTAACTCCACATCACATCTCTGCTGTGAAACTTTAATGTTCTTTCAGGCTTATCTCCAGCTGCAAAATGATTATGGCAAGTACCTGAACCTCTTTAGCTAGTCTTACAACAGCTCTTTTTATTTGTTCCGCTTTGTGGTTTTTGCAAGTAAAGTACACTGTCAGCACCATTTAAGGGTACCATTTGAAGTTAGATGCCTCACACTTTTTTCGGTAGCAATAACTATATATACTCTAGTAAATAGAAGATATAAAAGCAGAAGCATAAGTGGGAAACCTTGATCTATGCAGGCTTCTGAGAAGCATTTAGGCGTTAACTCAGGAAGGAATAGCGTGGAAATCTTGCATATTCTTTCACTATTCATTTCCTCAGTACCTAAAAATATTCCTGTGCTTCACCATTAAGCCAAGCGTGATGAAGGCAAGGTGAGCCAGCATGAAATCAGAGGATGCTCTTCTTTTCCAGAACTAAAATATCCAAATAGATCAGCATATACTGACATACGTAACCGAGGATCTGGGTTGTGTTCAAGGGAGCCTTGAGGGGGGTGGTTTCCTTGGAAGTGGAAGAGGATTTGTGTAACTTTTGGGAAGAAGCAGGATTTTGGGAAAGGGCTTCTTTTAACTGCAAGGAGCAGAGAATGGAGACTCCTATTGCTTTGAGCAAACCTCAGCATCCAACAATAACCAAATCCTTGTTAGGTGCTTTTTTGCTCTGACCACATTCTGCATGTTTCTGTCTTCTCTTTTATGCGTGTAAAAATGAAGACTACAACAATTATTCTTTTTTTTAATTCCTTTTTTTTTTCCCAGTGGAACAAATTAATCAGAACTATTTTTAAAATTTATATTTTCCCCTTCTCTGTTCCCTCTAAACTTTAGTTGTCAGGCTTCCAAGCCTGCTTTCTCATGTGCTGTAAATAAAACAAAAGAATCAGAGTTGGAAGATTTCTGCTACACTTATATAAGATGCACAGAGAACAAATTCCAAAGGAGACAATCACAGATGTCCTCAGTATGGAAGACTACATTTGGCTTAAGTTCCAGGATTAATGACTGTGCAGTTAGTTATTGTTAAAATTGGATTTACTGCCAAGTTTGTTAAAAACTATCAGTAATCAAGCTTGAAAATATTTTCTTCCTATATAAGCTAAGGCGGTCATATCTTTGAAGTCATCATGCATCATGATTTGATTGGTACAGCCCAGATTATATAGGCATATTTAGCTATTCTTTTTAAATAATTGAAAAGTCTTAATGTTTTCATTTGATCAGTTAAATTTTTAGTTACTGAAAAAAAAAATCAGACATTCTGATGCCAAGTAGAAGTAGCTTATGTATAACAGAAACTAATAATTCAGTGGAATGACTGTTCTTGATGATGAACAGTGCTTGGAGAGAAAAGCTAAGGACCACAACACAGTCAAAGCTGCTCTTTTGAGTACTAATGAGTCTCCTTCACCACAGCATAACGAAACAAATGGGACTTAAAGTTACTCAAAGAAACCCTTCCTATTAAGAGAGAGGAATGTGTTGCAGTTGAGTCAGATGCTGACAGCAGAGAAGTTCTGCAAAACAAAGAAAAAAGGCCTCCTTTTCAAGCTAGTTTCTTCGGACTAGAAATTATATAGGTGATAGATGTGGTCTGTAGGGCTGTTAACAAACAGTCAGGTTGGGATACGCAGGAGAAAACCACAGCAGGTTTTGTTAGCCACAGCAGGACTCAGCTCGGTCTGAGTCAAGATTATAATGATGGTAGAAAGTGTAGACCCCATCCTCCTTACTTTGTCTGCTCACATGAGGAAGACAAGACACTTGCTTGAAAGACAGTACATCTAGACACAGAAAGTGTACGTGGAATTATCAGCTTTAAGCTAAGCAGACAGATTCTGTAGCTGGGTTTGGCTGGGGTTTTCTTGTTTTTTTTTTTTTTCACTGTTGCTGTTGTTGCAAAACTGCGCAATTTTATGACTGTCTGATGTAAGGGTAAGACTAGAATCCCAAGTCCAACACACGGAGATACTATGGTTTAATAACTCCCAACGGTCAGCCAAAACTGTTTAGTGAACCGCTCATCTTCTGACTTGAGTTGTATAGCCACGTTTCTCTTCCTGCTAAAACTTTGATAAGCTTCCCTTGAACAGCTGCATGGAAGAAGTATTTGATGGAAGGCTCAATTTCAAACTGATGCAATAGACTTCAAACTAGCTTTCCAGAACCAAGGTCTTGCTAATTGCCCTATAGCTTCTTTTTAATGTCTGCAAATAAAACAGTTATACAGATTCCAAATTGCTCCTCTTGAAAGCTATGTATTAATTAAGCTTGTTCCTATGAAAGCACCTTAAGCATCTTTGCCCACTCACTTTCTTATTTGTTTATGCACTTGCACTATAAAAATAGTTCATTAAGAGAAAAATGGAGATCATATTCAGATGCAGAATAAAGTCTCCTCAGTTAGTGAGCTTGAAATGTTGCCATAAAAAACAATGCTTTCTGATGAGACACATTTTGTAATGTTTAATGAAAGGTAAAATGAAGACTTAAAAAAATGATAGATCATAAAAAAGCCCATACTTAATGCAGCACAAGGGAGAGAGATTCATGATTCTGGTGCATGCACATTTAGAAAGTGGTTTCTGTGGCATATCTGCTTTAACTCAGTCGAGTTTGCAAAATATGCTTTAGATGCAGAGTAGCACTGATTCTGTTTTTTCTTCCTCATGTTTAGCGCTGAATTCTTTCTCTTTCTTAAATTCTTATATACATATATACATGACACGTGTGTGATATGTACGTATTATTTTGTGATATCAGGTAGACAGCTAGACAGAGCATTCTCTGTCTTAGCATTCTCTAAATTTCTACAAATATGGGGTTTTTTTTGCTTTTTTTTAGCTAATGGCAATGCTTTTATTTGAGATCCAGTGAATAGGGCATCTCACAGATCCCATGGCCATGACAGGTAAAAGATCCTTGGCAACGTTCAAAACTTGGCTGGACATGGCTCTGAGCAACCTGGTCTAGTCTAACCACCTTTGAGCAGGAGGTTGGATTAGGGATAGATTTAGTGCTAGTATAAAGTTGTTAGCAAGACTAGACTCCCTATATGGCTTATTTTGGAAGGGAAGAACTTAGCAACATTTGTCCAAAACACAAAGGAAGGCAGTCAGCTCTTCTATAGAAAACACCTGAATGGACTGTCTTGGTTCTTATAATTTGAAATTAATAAGAGAATTATGAGGTTTTAATTGGTCAAGAGATATTAAAAATAAGTGGAATGCAGAGACAACTGATTGATGATGAAAGGAAGCAACAGTAGGATTATGAATAAATAAAGTGAAGGTAGCTATTTTTGTTCAGGAAGTCTTTTGGTGAAACTAAGGGAAGTGTGAGGGCAAGTGTGTGATCTAGGTTAACAGACTCTTATTATTTGCCTCCAAAAGATATATATCCGATCTTCTTTTAGGTGGCTAGTGAAAAATTTATTCATTCTGTCTTGTTCTAACCACCAGAACACAGCAACATTTCAGCAAAACCCTTCTCAACTAAATGAATTGAGATGTGTCACACACTGGAAAGATCAGAGTTCGTATGTCCTATATATGAACTCATTTAAAAAACCCAGATACCCTTTCTAAGTGGCTATAGGCTCCACATTAAAGTTTGCATCCTAAAAATTCAGTATATAATTAACTTAGAAATCTGCAAAAACATTTCTATAAATTTATCTATAAAGTAAACATGGTTTGGTACTCTTAAAGGCCACTTTCTTTCCAGAAGTGAACCTCTTCAGCACGCAATAAGGCATTTGAAAAAAGACATAGAAGACTATGAAGATGGAGGAGATAAAGATTTGTAAAGGAACTAAAAAGTCGAGAAAATTACTGCAATGGAATTTGAGAACTGTTTATATCTAAAAGAAGATCGGATA
>VYZW01024437.1:0-14860 GCA_013401315.1 Balaeniceps rex | reverse complement strand
TTGAAGTTTTTTGTTAACTAGTGAAAATACACATTCTTTAGGAGAAGATTTGAAGAATATGAGCACAGAACGGAAAACTCCTCTAGCTTTTAGACCTTTAAAAAAACACACCAAAACAAAGACCCAAACCCACCTGTGGCTTGAAGTTTGCATGTGCTTGACTACTCCTTCCGTCTATAAACACTGTGGGTTATTTGAAAGGAAATAATATCCTGAGAACCTGTGCTTGGTGGGGATTGTGTCTACCTGAGAAAGTTATGCCAGCCTAAGAAGTGCCTTCTGTGTGCTTGGTGTTTGCCTCTGCATGCCAAGGGAACTGGGAGTACTAGTGCTATGGTATGGCGAAAGGGAGGATCCTGTGTATGGGGACTGTCTGGCTCTAAATACTTGCACTTGCTCCTTTGCAAGCTTCATCTGACCTCTTAGCAATGTACTTGTAAGACTTTAAGATCACTTTTCCTCATTTGTGTAAAGGACCATTTAGGCACGCTGCTGTAGATTAACGCATTTCAATGAAGAGCAGACTGTGTCAAGATGTACCATGTTTGAGAACTTGGATTGTATAATGTGCCTGACACCTCCTGGAAATTTGGCAGCANGAAACAATTGTTTTCCTTCCCTTGTTTGTTAGCAAGGATTTCTTCAATGAGCAATGCTTACTGTGGTTGCAGCGGAAGGGTGGAACTGCTTGGTCTTGCTTAGCACAAAAATAACTAAAACTCTTAATGTGCCCCACCTAAGTATTATTGCTGTGGATGGATTAGAAATACCTTTTCATACAAATGCTGTTGTGTACAGACTTGATCTGTGTAGTGTTTAGTAATAGGACGTGTCACCTCGACTCAGGATGCTTAGTCAGAATCTTAGCTGGAATCAACACATGTAAAAATCTGTTTCTAGAAGAAAATAAATAATGGTTGAGAGAACAAGACTGATCCCCTGTGTACCACAGGTTTCTGATAAATTATGTGGTTCCTACTGAGAGATATACTGGCTAAGGGTGCAGTGAGACTCAAAGTGAATGTGCAAAACCTCAGCTTCCCGCAGACAGTCGTGCTTGGCAATGTGACGCAGAGCTGTTGGTGCCTTCTCCACCTTGTAATTGCAGCTGTAGGGTACTGCATTTAACGTTTTTATGTATTTCTAGAAATTAACCTGGGGCACAGTGAGCCTACAGACTGCAATTAAGGCTGTCTCACCTGTTCAGAAGCTTTGGTGATTAGTATTAGGTACCCAGCAGGGACTGTGCCATCCCACATTGTAGATTAACAGAATTCCTAAGTATTGCATGCAACGTATGACACTTTTCATCCAGCTGTTCAGAGAGTCAAAGCGTTCAGAATACGATGCAGAAGAAATATTTAATTAGCTTTGCTTTTCCACGGTCTGCTCTTCACAAAAAAAATATCATAGCAAGCTATTTTCTGCTGTGGAAATGGACGATGAAAGAAGCTGCTTTGTTTTGAAAATGCTTCAAATAGAGCTGGTTGCTATCTTAGTCCTCCCCAGCTCTGTGTCTGTTTGTATGGCAGCACCAAGTTACTATGGTGACAGGCAGGTTGCAAGGAGCTGGAGAGACACGGTTCATTGTAGTGCTGCTGCGAGACCAGCCATTTGTCTCTGCAATCCCCCCCGATTGCCGAGGAAGAGCTTAGGTGTTATTCAGGGCCTTTATTCTTCTTTTGCAGAACCTTTCTGGCTGGCACTTTTAAGTGATTTCTTATTTGCACGACATGAAGAACCACACCGTGTGTTCAAAAAAAAAAGATTTTTGCTTTGGAAATGTGCACCGTGGCATATGAACCCTACCAAAAGACACTCTGGTTGCTCATTTTAAATGCAAAATAGACATAAAAAAACCTGATAGAGCAGTCCAGACCAGTTTTTCTCAAAGATGCAGTATTAAAACTGTTAACTAATGAGCTATATATCAAAGACCTTTCGTATCCAAGAGTATCGGGAGGATAAAGCAGTTCCTGCAGTGTTTCTTTCAGTAGCTAGTGTCCAAGGTATCAATAGCATGAGACAGAAATAGCAAAGGGGCATATACAAGCTTTAACTGAGGGAAATGACGGTAATATTCAATTATGAATCTGGTAATAAGACATTACGGATAAATTGTTTACATCTGAAATGACATTTTATCTCTTCTCCCGGTTGAAAGGCTTGTCTAAAATCTCTGCTCAAATGTCTAAAGCTGTTCCGAGTTCCTGCCAAAGGTTAATTCATGGTAATTTTACATGATTTTATCCATGTAATTTTATTGCCCATTAGCTTAAGCAAATCTTTTATCTTTTATCATCCTTATTACTGATGTTCTTCCTTCCAATTTTATTTGCAGGTAGCACTTTTTGACTCTCTTTTTTGAACAAGCAAAGCTTTTTCTATTCCCACGGTAGTATGAGAGGCTCTTTAGTTCCTGGATGACCTCAGTACTCCTCCTTCACACCTGCTCCAGATAAAGTTTATTTCTCTGGGGTGTGGCTGTGTGTGGAGTTTCCAGTGAGTTTGTATTTCTAGGAGGCAGCAGTTGTTTACCCCTCCCTAGTGGTGTGTATCTGCCTATGAATTCCAGTGTTTGCCTTTTTCTTAACTACCTGTTGTTATGAGCTGATTGCACAGGGATATGGTCTTTTCAGCTGAGAACTTTTTGCATTTGAGTTTCACCTTAGCGCTGAAAGTCCAGTCCTTGAGGATAAGTTTTACCTGAAAGTTTAACATGCCATGAGCATGAGTAGTGTGTTAGGTGGCTTTTTTATCTTTGCTTTGACACTAACGCCAGCATGGTTTCGAAGAAGTTGAACATAAAAGAAGTTATAAACTTTCCAGTAGAAAGTCTTTTTGTTAACTATCTTAATTGTTTTCTGGAAATACAATTTTGCATTTAAATGATTTCTGCACTTTCTTATGCCATGCTTATTGTTTACATAAAAGAAAATTTGTAACTTAATACTGCTTACTGATGTTGATCGTGTCACTCAAAGGGTAGAGTACAATGGTGGGAAGTTCTGTCATGTTTGTAGAGGCTGATTTGGCTCAGATTCCCACCCTGTAGATTTTATCAGGGCGTGAGGAAAGGTGGAACTTGGCCTAGGCTGGCTTTGCACATTGCAGCCCTAAATGTCAGTATCAAGTGGATTTTGAAGGTGAAAATGCAGCAAAATACTTCCATAAAACAATTCAAGAAGCAAAATACTAGTTCTTGCTGAAGTCTAAAATGTTATTTTAGCTATATTGGTTCCATTTTTATTTTACAAGTGAAACAGAGCTTTGAGGCAAAAAGTACTGGAAGAAAATGGATGGCAGAAGTAATACAAATCTGATAGGGTGTTGTGGCATGTAGTTGCCACAGCTGGCTCTCACTTACGCTTTAGCCCCAGTTCTCATACATTTTTTTGACATAAATATGTCTTCAGTTTGTTGAAGTGTAGCCACTAGGATTCATTAGGCTTTCTGAGGTCCTTGAGGAAACATACTTGATCTTTATTGCAGCGTCCCTGTTGCCGTGAATCTTGAGCATGACGAGTCACAGTGACAGTAATCAAATCAGCCGGTGACAGTGTAGACCTGTGGGGGCTTGCCTGGAAGCGGGGCTGCTGTGGTGGGGGAACCCCTGCATCTGGAATTTTTCCTTATCAGTGTTTTAAGACTTGGTAAAACAATCACCTAAATCTCTACCACGCCAGTCTGTGATTACTGAATATTTGGAACCCTCGATTCTCCCTTCCAACCTAGCATAATGAGATGCAAGTTGGGTAAGTTTTAATTTTCTTAATTTGACACAGGTATCAAAGATAGTTGTTCTGGGTCAAAGGTGTGTGGTTAGTTAGCCCACATCCCATCCCTTTGGCCAGGTAGAGAGGTGTAGCAAAAGTCCAAGGCCAGAGCAGAGCTGAAACCCTCCAAGCTTCCAGCAGCTGAGGGGTCAGGGGCTCCCTAACCACACCTGTAACTCAGTGGTCAGTAGTCTCTGAGACTTCTGCTACATGTGTTACTTGGGTATTAAGCATGTATTTAAATACTTTTTGAATACTTAGGTGTCCACAGCAGCCTGTGGCCGAGTTCCAAAACTGACAATAATACATCCTTAATCTTGCTACCTTTTTATTTTATTTGATGCTTTTCAATTTCTGTCTTACAAGAAACAGTAAATAATTGTTCATCTTCTCAACATTTGTGGTTTTGTTTGCCTATCATAGCTGTTACCTCTTCCAGGCCTGGAATACTTTAGTTATGTTATATTTAGTTATATTATTTTTATATATATTATTTATATATTATACACATTATTTATATATAAACTTAGTTATAATTATAATAAAAATTAATAAATCTTCTTCAGAAGCTATTTTATACCTCTGTTTGTACCTTTTTTCCCTTTCATTATCGTTAGCATACTTTTTTTTTAACTTCTATTACAGTGTAAGTTGTAATAGCCTTGGAAACTAAGAGTGAGCATCAAAATTAAATTCTGATCTTTTACAGTCTGTGCATAACATAAGCACTTGTTCGGCCAGTAGACTTTCAAACTTTGAAGATAGAAGCAATGCTTTTTGTTCTTAAAGTAGGCATTTGCAGCAGTGTACAAATCTGCATCCTTTGGAATACCTCTGAACACCGAGTATTTTTTCTTAACATTAGTAGATGTGGTGGATTGGTATGTAGTATAAGAGCCATCATATTTAAAACCTGACATCTTGCATAGTTAGCACAATTGCAATGTAAGAGGTTTCTGTTTGATCTTGCAAAGTGGTCAGTGTTGTTATTGTAATTGAATTTGAGGTATGCCAGAGAAAGAGGAATTAATACAAAAGTAAGAAAAAACAACTACAGGGCAGTATCTCAGAAACAGCAAAAGCATTATATGATGAATGTAAACTTAGACATACTGCCACCTGATGAAGAAAGTAAAAGAAAGCTAACTCGAGGAAATGCTGAGATGTTTTATGGAACGAAGGTTGTAGGATTTTTCGCAGTATTGCAACAATATTCTTGCTTATAATAGTACTGATTTTATCAAAGCATAATTTAGTTTGTGCTTTGCTGGTTCAGTTCAGACATCAGTGAGGTTTGGGTTTTACATTTCTGTTTGTTTTCTTAAAAAAATCCTAATGATTAGAATCAGCTGAGGAGTCAGGTCTGGTCAGGCCAAAGTTCTGTTACTTCTGTGAGGCATCTTCTGCACCTTTCATGTTTCTTTTCAGAGATAAAGTTCTTGGGGAATTATCTGTTTTGCTGTATGGTTACATGAATCTTTCTGTTGGCACAAGCAGCTGTCCCACTGTGCCCCTTAAAACTAAAGCAGCAGTGTGTTTACTGGTGCCATAACTTGATGACCACTTATTGTGAAAATGAGTCAACTTTCCTTTTATTCATTCCACTTTTTCTTCCACAGAAGACAATTCTCCTCCTCCAGAAAGTTTAAATTGGGCTTTTTTTAAGCAGTCCTCTCAGCTGAAAATACATAGCACTAATATAGATAGCAACTGGGGAATTGCTAAATAGGTCCTACACATTTGGCTTCCTTTTTTTTGTTGTTGTCGTGTTTTTTGTTTGGTTGGTTTTGGTTTTTTTTTTTTAATTCTTTGTCCAGGCCTGTTCTCATTCACCACTTTCTGGTCTAACATCTGTACAGCTCCTCAGCTGTGCGTGTCCTCCGCGATGTCAGGCTCACATCACTCCATAGCAGTTGAGCACGCTTCAAACTTCCGTCAGCCTGCAGTGCTTTCAGACAGTGATGGCTTTAGATAAAGTGCAGTAGATGCATATCTGGGTTCTGATTTGTGCGCTATATTTGTACTTAAATGGCTGAGAAGTTTTACTGTTGTGGTGTAATGAAACCTGAGTGTTGCTACTTCAGGGCTCACAGAGCTATGCTTGCAAATTGCTTCTGCCCCAGAGCTTTTGTTCGTCTGCAGCAGGTAATTGTGTTCAGTTTGGTCTGTCCCTGCAGTGGAGATGGGGGTATTTCCTGAGTCATCATGTTCTGAAGGGAACAGAGTTTAAAATGTATAGCAGGTAATGTCAGCATCTTGCAGTTTCACAAAGCTTTTCATGTGCAGTTTGACTTACAGTGTGCCTTCACTGTATCAGGCAAATAATTCAATCAAGTGTATGCAGAGAGGTTGTTACAGTGGCTTTTAACTGCAAGGCTGTGAAGAGGACAGGAACAAAGCTAAATGTTTTGGGCTGTTACCGAAGGTCAGTGTTGAACAGTTTTGTATGTCCCGAAGAACCTCATGTGTTCAGACGAGATGTTCTCATCTTACTCATCCTTCCCCCACAGCATGAGCAGTGTCTGCAGGAGATGTTTGTAGGCCAGGAGACACTGGGATGTAATGTAGCTGTGGATGTTCTATGTAGCTTACGGAAGTTTCTTCTTCGTGCTGTGTCTTTCCCAGCTGTGTTTAGGGCCAGATTCCCATGTCTTTCCTGTGATGGGTACATGCTAGTCCTTTTCTTAAGATATGTTTCCATTGCACAACTGTGTGCAGGTGTGTACTAGGTTTTGCTCATCTGTTACGTGACCTGGTGAGCGGAGCTTCACACACCGAGGGGTGGGAGGCTTAGGTATGGATCTGCAGAGTCAGGTGTCTGTCTAAATGTGAATATCCCATTCTTGTGTTACTGGAGGAGTAGTCATCCCCCTGCCGCTCATCTGGAGCTTTTTTACTGGTAAGGTGCAGGGAGGTATTATATTTCCCTCTTCCCTCCTCAGGACTTCTGACTTTGTATAGTGTTGCTCTGCTTGACGCATTATTCCAACCTTTTTTTATAGTTAGTGTCGTCTTAGAGTTACTGTGGCTCCTGAATCCCTTATAGATAAGAGTTTTTAAGCAACAGAAGAGGCGAGCTGATGTGATTCCTGTTACTTTTCCCACTGCTATTTAGAGCTCTGTTAAAAGCAATGAAAGCTGGTCGGTTTTCTACGTCTGAAATAGAGACAGGCTGAGAAACACCAGAGACATTCAAGCAGTCCGTGTATAGTCCTGTGAAGATGTTGCTGTCTTAGTTGTGATGCCTGCTTTTCTTTGCCAACTGGAAGAATTTTGTGGAAATGATGGCTTTACTACAAGAAGAATTAGTTTTGGTCTTGGAGAATACAAGTCTTGGTCAAAATAAAGTCTTTGCATTCCTAAGCCTTGAAGTTTCTGTATTCTGTTTTTTCTTCCACTGTACAGCTATGTGCACAACTACTGCTCATAATAGACCAGTCTGAGCAAGCCTAATACACAGGATGCACAGTAAAATGCTTCAAGCAAAATGATGAATAAGTAAATGATACTGTTTTTGCTTCTTTTTAAATATCTGCATACAGTACACAAGCATGTTAATTTGCAAATATCTTTAAAGTTTCTGAAACCTGAAATGTGAAAACAAATTAGTCAAATGTAGTGTATTTCTATTGACAGCAGCATTCCTCGTTTTCACAGGCTGCCCTTTTAAATGTTGCTTCATTGGCTGAAGGCATGGTGTACAAGCATCACTTGTTCTTGGCAAACAATGCAGCTTTACTATGCATCTTCATATGAAAAGCTTCATACCCCTCCTGTATCATCCCCCGTGTGCTTTATCATGAGCACTTGACCACACATGGTGTGCTGTGCATCAAGTGCATAGTAGTAATGCAGGAGGAATATAGAAGGGGCAACGAATCAAGCTGTAGTTTATCAATGTGATCGCTGATAGCTCCTTAGTAACTTATTTTATTAATATTTTGTTTAAATATCATATTTCTCTGACCATGCTTTTGTTAAATAAGCATATCTTCTTATTGCAGGTTGCAGTTGTTAAAATGAAGTGTACAGAGCGCATTTATGCAATGAAAATTCTAAATAAATGGGAAATGCTTAAAAGGGCAGAGGTAAGTAATATGGTTTTCTAACGGAGAGAATTTTGAAAATAGCATTAGGAAAATTACATTCCAGATTAGGAAGAATTATTTCATGAGCATAGGAGCTTCATTCTTTTTTCTTTTTTTTCTTAAGCTGTTTTAATGCAATCAAGTCTGACAGTCCCTTCCAGGCATCTGTTGTTCTCAGCATTACTGTGTATTCGTTTACCAGACAGTCTGCCCTAGTTCTTACCCTGAATTTATTGGCCAGATTTTTGTTTACAATAAAGGCAAGTTAAAGACTACATGAAAGCTGAGATCGGTGCTACTATGCCATTCACAGCTGTATACAAAAACATTATGAAAAGGTCTTTTTTTTTTTCTCTTGCATTCAGAAAGCATACATTAAGGAGCTTTGCATCCTACAGTTTGTAACAGGATTTATATAACTGGTGAAACTATAACTAAATACTTTGGAATCACTGATTCAGATTGTAAAACAAAATGTGTTAAAAAGGTAAATCTGTTTAAAAAGGGTATTTTTGATGAGAGGAGATGTACATTGTCACAACAAATTATGCAAATGTGAATGGATACTTCACAGATTAGGAAGGGACCTGCTGAGAATATGCCATGGGAAGTGGCATATTCCTAGAATACCTACTCTTGCACTGTAGAGGTAAACCTTCTGGCAAAGGTAATATTACATAAATCGGGAGTTAAATGAGCAGTAGATGTTAGGGGAGAATACATGTAGTCCATCAATACTTGCAGCATTTCTGTTAAGGGGCGCAGGCTAGCTGCTTGCTGAAGAGTGAGCCTGCTGACCCTTCCGTGTCCCATTCTTCTGTCCCCTTCCTGATACCTCCTCCCCACCCCCCCCGGCCTACCCTTCCTAGTTCCTCCCTTCCTTTCAGTGAGTCAGTGCCAGCTCTTTTCCTGTGAATAAATCTCCTCCGTCTTGTTAAGCCCCTCTTCACAACTGCGTTTGCCTGATTTAGTCACACTCCGTCCATCCATCGGTCCGTTCTCTTCTTTACAAGCGGCGGCAGCCACTGCCACTCGGCTGTTCTTTGAGCTGTCAGGAGGGTTCATGCTCCTGGCTGTGCTGCATCAGCAGTTCTGCATTGAGCCTTCCCCGTCTGGCGGAAATTTGGTGCCCTTTCTACACAGGTTTCAGCTGGGTTAATTCATTGGTCAGTATAGAATTGTTTTAAACCCAAATGCTTGTAGGGGGCTCCCAAACTCTAATGGAAATACAGCTATGCTGGCTTACTTCAGTAATTTTTAAAGTGACTTAATTAAATGGGCTACCTAAATAGCTGAAACTTCTACATGTAGACATGTTCTGAGAAGACAGCTGTTTACAAACTGTCTTCAAATTACGCGACTAACTCCTCTTACTCTCTCAGGCAGGCAAGAGGTGGAAGAGGGTTATCCACCAAGAAAGGTATAATGAGCAATAGTTTTCCCAATACACACTTAGGACAAGTAGCAGTCCACCTAAGTTCTCTTTCCACTGATTTTCCCCATCTACAAAGGGCAATAAAGGAACTGTCTTTGCTGTGCCCCTTTGTCTCTTCCTGTTCGGTTTGCTTGCTTGATTTGGCTTTTCTGGATAAGCAAGACTTTATAACCTGCATATCAAGTTCATAAAACATCTGGGTGTTAAAATTTCCCAAATGTGGTAAAACTTGTTAGTTTTTAAAATGAAGCCTGCAAGAATACAGGAGCCTCTTAAAGTGGGCAGTTCCAGTGAAAAGCAGACTTTGGGTGTTTTATTATCCACTGTATGAGTGGTCTAAGCAGCACGTCGTTATACTGGTTTATTTTTGTTTTGTGAATTGTAATATGAAGCATTTTATGACTTATTAAACATAGCAAAAAAGTTATCTAAACACTGCTTATTTGCGTACTAGCTGCAAGAAAAACTAACCATGGTCGGAAGCCACTAAAATACAGGAAAGATCAGTGAATATCAACTGACATCCGTAAATGGGTTGCAAGCAAAAATAAGCATGCCATTTATGTTGATAAGGTGGACAGTTTGCATTTGTTGTTCTGACAGCAAAATACATAGTTGTTAGTGTATTACTGTTGACAGTTCCAAATAAGTCCTGACTGGCTGATTAGGTAGCCTGTCGTGTTTTTTCAAGGCATGCCTCAAGGCTTTTTAAACTAGTGTAAGCAGAAGAGGAGAGTTTTATACTTTGAATTCATGATGCAAAGTGTTCAGCAGCATTACTGGTTTTGAAGTGTTCATAACATTCCCTCGCTATTTGAGGTTGCACAGTGGACGGGATCAAGGAACTGATGTCTTCAAAAATAAACAAACTAGTTTTCTGTGTTGGCAGCCTCCTCACATTGTGGTGCCAGAAGAACTGAGAAGTGCTGTGCTCTGGTGCTGCGGACAGGGGATAGGATTACTTGGAGCTGCTGTTGCTGCCAAACTTTTTGTAGAGTGATACTTTGGCCTTGCATTCATAAACCGTTAAACCACTCTCAGTTAACATTTAATTACAATTTACATCTCTTTGCACCAATAATTACTAACTTTACAACATGGCCGCAGTATGGTCTTCTTCAGTAGAAATGTAAATTGACTTTTGCTTCCTTAGGGAGAAAAAATGGTTGAGATACCTTTATAAGATGCAATCAGTATATGGTAAGGCTTGGGCTTCCCAGGAATGTTCCTTCCATGGTACATTTTCTAAGACATCTGGACAAGTGGCAATGACCAAAAAAAAAACCCAATTATTATCCAGAACCCAAACACTTGAACTGCAGCTACATAATATCCTAATAATCGCTCTCTGAATTGAGAGTAGTGAAAGAGTTCCAAGGTCTGCATCTTGATAGTTCTGATCCAATAAAAACATTAATATATTTTTATGAAGGAGGACTCGCTTGAAGTTTATGACAGTTGTTTTTATGTAAAGATGCTGAGAAAACCTGTTACACAGAGCTTGCTTCTCTGAAGTGTTGCAGTGGGTTATTTGAAATAGAGGAAAGATTATTGAAAATGAAAATATATTGTACTGAACAAAGATAAGACCGTAATAGTAAAATCTGCTTATTCCCTATAGTGCGTTGGCAGTGTCTGGTACTGGAACTGTAATGCAAGAAAAGTATGCAGGAAACTATTTTCACAAAGGTCTTTTTCAGAAGAACCAGACTTACTTTCCTAGAGCCATTATCTTTCTGCTACAGATTGCAGTGACAAGTTATCATTTTTCTAGCTTTTAAAAATACATTATGGAGCAAAGATTCAGTGCTGACTCTAATTGGTTTGTGGGCTTTTTGGTGTTGGGGGGGTGGGTGTTGTGTGTTGGTTGGTTTGTTTTGTTTTGGTTTTTTTTTTTTTTAAGGTCACAGTCAGGATTAGAGTGACTGAATGCCTGACTACAAGCCTGCAGAGATTCCCTGGTTTGTCACTTGTGCAGACTGAATTCCAATGAATAGAGACCTCTGTTCAGTAATTTTAAATAATCCCATAAAACATCCATATATATTCATCCTGTGAAAACTACTTGTTGATGTTGACAATGGCTCTTTCCCCTCTCTTCCTTTAGACAGCTTGCTTCCGAGAGGAGAGAAATGTCTTGGTGAATGGAGATTGTCAGTGGATTACTACATTGCACTATGCCTTTCAAGATGAGAACTATTTGGTATGTTTGATTCATCAGCAAATGAAAGCTTTAGGTTATGAAAGAACTTTATTTTTGGTACATTTAAGGATATTAGTGCAATAAATCAGTCCACCTCATGCCTTGCAGCAGTGTTTCAACATTCTTGTTTTCTCCTTGAAGAAATACTTCAAAGGGCTGACTGTAACTCCAGGAGAGTGAGAAAGTCGCGTAGTACTATAATATATACAGTTTTAGTTAAACACCTTAAATTAACTAATCTACCCTTGCATAAAATGTATCATGCTTAAGCTTAATGTTTTGGATAACATTGCAATTAAATAATTTGAGAGGTGTTAACTCTGTGAAAGTAAGAAATATTTTTATTTTATTTTAAACTTTCAGAATGTCCTTTGAAGCAAGATTTTGTTTAAAAATAGCAAAAGTAATTTAAATTTTTATTTAAAAACTGATTAAACTGATATTTTAAAAGCCTCAGGGAAAAAAAATAGCCTATTTCTTAAAAGTATTTAAATATGTTTTTAAATCAGCAGATTGGTCATCTCAGTAGTTTGAGAGACTTTAGCAACCGTTTATAAAGAAAGTCATTACTCCTATTACATTTTTTTTTTTAATGATGGGTTACTAGAACTGTAACATATAATCTGTGTTTACTTTAGTCACGGCAGTTGGGAGAGTGCTGGTCAGGAGTAAAGTCAGTAAAGCCCCAACATACTGCAATATACAGAACCATACAGCTTCCATGTGGCTACTTGGGGCTGGGTTTGCAAACCTGCTACTTGTGTTACAACTGACATAGTTGTAATGTGAAAGTTTTCACCTACTTAACACTTTTTAGGTAGTACCACAGTAGCAAGTCATGATTATAAATAAGAAAAGAATGTATTGATAAAAGGCTGCCAATGAGTTCAGGAACTAAGCATATGAAAGAGTTAGAAAGTACTCAGACTTTTTCACAGGTGCTGAAACAAAACAAATCATTTTGACCTTCATGTTAAAAGTATTTTCAGAATAACAAGCATGTCATAGTTGGGTCTTAGACCATCATTTACAGGCTATTTCCGTTGAATGCTTTGTGATAGATCCAGATTTTTAACCTCTCAAAGATTAGTTACCTCTGGCACAGCCTTATGAAGATAGCTCATAATTTCAAATTCCCTCAGAACCAAACAGCCTTCAGACTTGCATAAAAATAGCCTAGGACATCCTATAATGTAGTATTTCCAAGTAGCTTCTAAGAATGAAGCTACCTAAGAAAAAATTGTTAGCTGTGTAAGATAGCAAGCAGTAGTAATGACAGTATAGAGAGGGATCTAGTGTTGCTAATACCATTTTATACAAATCTGTTCCAAGCAAGCTATAGCAGTATAATACATTTCTTTTCCCCAACTTGCCAAAGACATTTAGAAGTTGAAGTTTCACTTGACAGCAGAATTTAGACATCTAGCATCTAATTTAAGATCCAGTATCTAAGAAAGCAACAGCTCTGCCTGGCAGCCAAAGTCAGCAGATTCCCAGCTTGCCCGAGGTCTGGTTCTGCATGTGCTGAGATGCTGCCTTCCAATTTGGTCTCTTACTCAGCATCCATCTCATGTAAATGTCTGGTGCTCACAGATGGAGTGTACCTGCATCTCAGTCACTCTATTGTAAATGATGCATGAAGAAAAGGTGAAACACATCAGGAAGTGACTTTCATCCAAAGACCTGGACAGAAGGTTCTCTTCCATACCATCTTAGTGGTTCACTTGTCCAGGGGCTAAAAGATCTCTGTTCAGTTCTCTGCTCAGCTGGAAGAAGTTTATAGCCACGTTTTTCCACATCTCAGGAGAGTGCTGCCATGTAACAGAGCCTGAGCAGATTGGGTTTACTTTTTAGCTGTACTGTTCATCCTTGATTCTTGTAGAATGGAATGCAAAGCTGAGAACAAAACAAGAACAGACAACAAAGCTTGGTTCTCTGACCTGGAGTGGACATCGGTCCTCTGAAAGAGAAAGCTCTAGGTTCTAGTGTCTGCTCCGAGTGATGTTGGTGCATTACAGCTAACGATTTCTAAGTGCTGATGCCGTGCAAAACCACACAAGGTAACCCTGAAGCAGAGCAAGAACCTTGGTGTCTTCCCACACCTAGGGCTTTGCCATCCTCCTCTGGCTGCATGATAGAGGGCTCAGAATGAGACAGATAAAGAGAAGATGAGATGTTAAGGTAGAAAAGTAGTAGCTTCCCTTGGAGAGTCTAGAAGTAATTGGGGGTTTATTCCCTCTATTTAGTATTAGTAGAGCATGTGATGATTTAGAACTTACACGTAAGCAAGAAACACAAAATTCCACAAAATGTGTATGTTCTGGAGTTCATTTTCTGGTTCTGCTTCTGTAGTTTTAAAATGTTTCAGAGGCAAATACACCATGTGGTCATGTTTTCTAAACAGCCAAATCTTAAATGACATTACATGGAAATGCTAGTATGGCTTTTTTCTGGTTCCTAGAAAGTTTTTTGTAGAGACAGTTTGAGTCAAAATTGGTTAAGTAAGCCTTTGGTGATTTTGCTGAAGCAGATACGGCGTAGATAAAACATAGTCCATGAATATTAGAAACCTGTATGGGACCTGAAGTTCTTTAATCTCTTCCAGATTCAAATCTGTTAGTTTTCTTGTGCTTTACCAGAAAAATTTTCTTTCCCAGTCTCATTCATGAAGAAGGGCATATGTGTGTTTGTGTGCTGTCAGCCTCTTAAAGGCTCCTGAGTATTCATGAGAGTATTTTGATTTTCAGACTCGATGATCTTAAAGGTCTTTTCCAACCAAATGATTCTATGATGTCTTTTTTCCCTTTGATTTCCAGCTACCCTCCCCCTGTTTGATGTAGTCACTTCCCCAGAAGAATGCAATACCTCTAGAATTCAGCATCTTAATGCCCTTTATTTTAACCCCACGTGAAAGGAGAGGTGCCTCCTGGCAAGAAAATTGTTGTGAATTGGAAGATGAATAAAATTTGACTTTCTTACAGAAGAGGTCTTCCATCTTTCTCTGATCCTAGTGCCTCATTTCATGGGTCAGCTGAATTCTTGCTGAGTTACGCACGCTGTGGGAGCTGAGGGAAGTGCATTACCTTGTCTTTTTGACAGGCAGGCTATTTCAGCTCCCACAAAAGCCTCTCTAAGCTCTCTTATATTTGAATTTGAGAGAAAATACTTTAATACAATATCCCTTTTAAAAGATTGCTGGTTCCTGTCTGGAGCCTTCTGTTTTCAAATGTAATTGTTGTATGTGTACGGTGTTCCAACACATGTTTAAATTCCTCGATGGGTTGTGCAATACAGACTGATTGATTTCTACCTGAGTGATGAAATTTGCCTATCAGATTAAGCTATAATTTGTATAATA
>VYZW01024436.1:35745-54128 GCA_013401315.1 Balaeniceps rex | reverse complement strand
CCAACCCACAGCATTCTATGATTCTATGATTCTATGAAAAATGCTTCAGCTCACTATGCCAGGGGAAGGTGTAGATAATGAAGCTTTTTCAGCTCTTGCTGGCCACATTTGTGGTTTTTGTTATGATCTGAGATGCGGATTCTCCACTGGAATATTCCCAAAAGGGAAGGAAGGAATAAACTTAGACAACCAAAGCATTTTTGTAATACTGGAAGTTTAGCTATATTCTATGTATTTTTAAAAATGTGAGAAAGCAAGAGTGATACAAAGGTTCAGAGCTGTAAGTCTTACTTCAACCATCATGTATTTTGGCTGCAGTAGTAGTTAAACAGTTTTTAAAAAGTCCTTCTATAAACTTGGTTGGATGATGGCTTCTTCAAAGGAAATCATGTTCCTCCAATTTGCTGAACTTCAAGTACACCAACAAAACAGTGGACAAAGGCACACTTTGCTTGTGATCTCAGAAAAAATCTGTTGCCAACACCATGCTTAAGAGCTGATTAAAATACTAAGCTATTATGGATTAAAGCAATGTCCTGGCTTACGCACAGGTTAAAAGACAAAGTGATGAAAAGCTTTTCAGTTAAATTTCAGCACAAAGCTGGGTTAATTATGACGTAACTCAAGATTTTAAGACCCAGGTTAAATTACACAATATGCAAGGAACAGTGTTTTTGAGGTTAAATGAGATGGACATGATGGGAACTCTGAGGAGTTTTCAGATTTCAGTGCTTTCCAATGGCAAATTAAATACAGAACTTATAAATGCTATATAATGCCAATGGGAAGAATGAATTCATTCAAACCATGCAAGTGTACTGAAAAGTTGTTAACTGATTAACTAATGACCCAGGAAAAGGCTTGGATGTCGCTGTGCATTGCTCAGCAAACTTTGTGTGATGGGTCAAAAAAAAAAAAGACAAGTAACTAGCATATACGGGACAGAAAACAGAACTGAACACGTGCCAGAGCATGTGAGTGCTTTTACCTGATGCTATGGTTGGTCCTCAACACCCTGGGAAGTACATTAGAAAGCTGGGACTGAATAAGCTGGAAAGGTACTCCAGAAGCTCTCACCATTAACCTGTTACTGAAACAGGCTTTTTCAAGCAGATGAGCTATAGGAATAATCTTTTTCTACCCCTCTCCTGTTTTTATTATCATCTGGTTTCTTGCCTGAACACACTGGAGTACAGCACAGATGTGACTTGGAGCCGGCAATCGTCCTGGGAGCTTTAGGTGGCTGTGTTGCTATTAAATAGAGATCAAGTGGCCTGGAGAAGGATGAGCACAGCTTCCCTGTCTGAGCCCCTGCTGTGTCTTGGCCGGGCCCATGCAGACCTGGCCTACAGTGCCTGGCTGTGCCCCTGCCCGGGTCCCCTTTACCTGCCTGGGGCTGCTCCTGAAGGCATGAGGAGAGCTGCTGCATTCCTTTCCTGAGCCAGGCTTGGTCAGGAGGTGCTCACCTCCTGGTGTACACAGCAGTAGCAGAAAGATGGGCAGCAGGAACCAGGGTGCTGTGGTGAGCTTGTCTGGGGTGACGCTTCTTGAGCTACCTCAACCTTATTCCTGCTAGCACTCCTTCTAGGCCGTTCTAGGTAGGTGATGCCCAGTACCTGCTTTCTGTTTTTCCTTCTTTCCCTGCCACCCTCAAAGATGAGAAATATGAAGGATGAGGCACTTTTACTTAGGGAGCCTTATCCTTCCAAATTCTGGCAAAGGCATGCTAGGAGGGCAAACCAAAAGCCTTCTGGTGGAGGACCACATGAGATCTGGAAAGCTGACAGTCACCTGTGGTGGTCAGGAAGCGTTCCATTGTCTGGGGGTAAAGGGTTAAAAAAAGAATAAATCTCTGTAGCTGGCAAAGGCTGTGACAAGACCTCCACCTTGCTGCTTGCTGGAGCTTCTCCCATGCTGACAGAGACTTGTTTCAGGCACGTTGCTGGCTTGGGCAGCCTGGCAGAGCAGCTCAGGGGTCCCTTTGGATCCTGGCAAAGGCATCTCCTTCTCAAGGTGCCACCTAAGAGCCCAGTTCAGCCAGTGGGCTGAACTTTGGACTTCAGCTTTGGACTTCAGCAATTGCTAAGGTCACGACTTTGTTGCAAAACGCCAGTCCCGTGACTGTTTATAGCATGGTTCACAAGATTATATATGGAACCAAAGCCAGATCTTTGTGGTTTTACCCTAATCATGAGGACATATTTAAAAACCACTGTCTGACAGGGCTAGACCGTGGTGTAATGTATCTGCCAGTAAAGTGCTTCCCTGATGTGGTTATGAAGAAGCAGCAAGCAAGGCTGGTCTTTTTGTGTTAAATCTCCCTATGACACTTTCCTCTTCTCCTTTCCCTCTCTCTGTGCTGATGGTTAACTCTTGGTGAAGTGTTTTGGCTTTGCTTTTATAAGCCGTAGACAAAAAGGAATTGCATGTCATACCACTGAGTAGGCAGAGCTTTTTGGTGTCATCGCACCGTGACAGGTTCGCCCGGGGTGTTTGGGTCGCATGCCGCATCCTGACGCAGGGCAGGCCTGTGAACGCACACATACACTTCAGAGTTCTCCTTGGCTTTCATTATTTGACAGGACCGTCCAACAGCTTTGCTGCTTTTTGTGAGCCTGCAGAGATCTTTCCTGAAACGGGAAAGAAAATTCAAGAGGAGAGCTCTGCCTTGACCTTCACCCATTTGTGCCGGGGACGGTAATTTCAAGAGGAAAGCAGACACTTCTGCAGTATGGGCTGTCAGGGCCAGCGGTGAGGTTGCACTTGAGCCCTGGATCAGGAGCTGAGCCTGATAAATGTGTTGCTCTGCTTGGTTGGTGACTCTCTCATGAGACAAGCCAGTCAATCCTAGCAGTTTGTACGAGAGGTAATGCTTAGGGCAGACGGATTAATGCAAGCTGCAGGAAGGCTTTTTCCTGGACTTGAAAAGCAGCAGTGAACTTGGAGCAGAGCGCAGGCTGAGAGCAATTGCTCAGAGTCTACCTTGATCGTATTTTTGTGATACATTAAAGCCTGCTGGATTAGGGATAACTATTCGCTCTGCTCACAGTCAGCTATGCATAGAGGTCACCTGATGGCAAAACCTGGAGCAGGTGTACCCTGTTGAGTCACCCCCTGTGCCAGCCAGGTGTGTCCTGAACCAGAGTGTAGCCAAGGTGCGGCCGCCTTACCAGGGAAGGCAAAGTCCTGTGCCTCCAAGAGAGCAGCCTGGGCTGCAAATCACTGTGCAAAGCAGGGCACTGCTCAAAGGTGGCCCGTGCCTGGGAGCTTGCTCAAAGGAAAGCACTGCACGGGTTGCAGGGAGAGCCTGCGGGAGTGGTGAGATGCTCCCTGCCTGCCTGCTCAGCGATCGTCTGTGTCTCCAGCTGTAGACGGTACAGATCATGGCAGGAAATCTTCATACATAATGGCTACTGAAAAATTTCTGGCTTTAAAGGTTTCGCTGTAGAAAGGGAGAAGAAGGGAAGATGAGGTTATGATGTGACTCGCATACATTGCTCCTTGAGTAGGAGGAGGAAGAAGCAGGCAAGTACCTAAAGCTTTCACCATTCCTTCCAGGTGACTAAGCGGCAATTTTATTTTTAACAAAAGCTAATGCTAGGAAAGTGAATAGAGCTGATGACACATCTGAGAGCGCTTGTGTCACTTCCTGCATTGTGAAAATCTGCTTTAGGCTTTGAGAGATGCATTGCATTGCATTGTATTGATTTTTCTACTGCGGCTTGTGTGTACTTGTTAGCTTTCTCCCCTGTGACAGATTAGGTCATCTCTGCTGAAGGTCACTGATGGTTTTGCAGCATCTCTTTATTACCGGAGGTTGGGGTTTTGGCTTCCCTGTGTGTGCTTGTTTTGGCCAGCAGAGGGTACTAAATGAAAGGTTAATATCGAAAAAAGTTGTCTTTTGCTGTCAGGCTGAGCTCAAAGTTGAGGATAAAAGCTGCACTTCTGATAACTGAGAGGCCTATAACAGACAAAAAAACAATGAGAAGTGCTTATGTCCTTAAATTGCCTTTCTATGCAAATTCGCTCTGGTTTGTGATTAAAACATTTGAATTTAAAACTTGCCAGTCATGTAAATGACTGCCATTTTCATTCAGTATTCAGTTAGCAATGTATGTTGTTTTACATCCTTGATGGCAACTTTTGTAGAAATGAATGCATGCTAATAATTAGACTTTTAGTAAAAACCAAGCTGCAAGAGCAGTCATGAAGTGATTTCATTATTAAAAAAAAGAACTGATTTTAAAGAATTTATATCTAAAGCTAGCGCTTGAAAGCATCAATATAAAGTGTTTATCCTCTAAGATTAACGTGGAATTTTCACCCGCCATTTTTATCCTCTTGCCACTTCGCTCTCCTCTCATGTCACAGCTAGTGTAATCCATCTCTCACTGCCAGATGCTGCCTGTCCTGCATTGGGAGGGGTGTTAGACCCCCTTACTCCACCTCTTGTCAGACAGGCTTTTTGCACAGGCTTGGATAAAGATCACGCTCTGCATTTGCTAGCTTACTGCTGCTTATTTCTGTAAGCCCTAGGCACGGCCTTACCGCGTTAGTCACTGTTTCAACACGTAAACACTTCAGAGGTCCCAGACTGGGACCTCTGGGAGGATACCAGGCTACTGCTGCTGAACTCTTGGAGCTGCAGGGAGGCTCTCCCCGCTCATGTTACATGGAGCATATCGCACGTTTGGGTCGCTTGCTGGAGCAGGCTGCGGTCCTTGCCAGCTTCTTGTAGCAGGGAAATCCCCCCCACACCCTGCTGTCCCAGATCCAAGGATAGAAGTATTGGCCAGTTGACGTGGTATCTATGAAGTTTGTTATGGCGGTTACGCACCGTGTCATTACTGGTGAAATTGTGCGGCTCCTGAGTTGTTGTCAGAGTCCATGGGCTGCCCCTGAGAAGGGCTGCTGTGCTTCTGTGCACTGGTACTGCGTCCCCTGCAAGCACCCTCGCTGCGCAGGGCTGTTGCAACAAGCAGCTTGCATGGCGTCTGGAGCACTGTGGCAGTGGGGGCTGAACACGAGGCTGCAGGCAACAAATCTGCCCATCTTGGCTCATTCTGTGACATCCATGTGGATTTTAGTTCCTTTCCCCCTCTGCAAAACAAGGTTAATACTTTAATATTTCACTGCAAAGTTGTGACCTGCATTCGTATTTTCAAGAAAATATGTTATTGCTATTTTGTTAACTTCTCCAGTCCGACCTTGTGTTCCCATCTGGGAGGAACTACACGTGGAAAAGTGAAATACAACTGTTACCGCGAAAAAAAATAGGACTTTCAGAGTACACTGTTAGAAAAAACACGTTAGGTAGAAATAATGGTGGCATTTTTCAGCTTGAATTCTAAAACAATTTTACGTTACATCTGGGAAATACTTTCTTCCGTCTAGTGTTAGAATGATATTTCGTAGGTATATTTCATATATAAATTTATCCTTTTGTCTTCATGTTTTGTATATATAATGCTAATATGAATAGTAAAACTGATATTCAAGCATTTGTCGGGAAATGTAATTTGAGATTGAAATCAAATGTGCAGAAATGCAGAATCGAGGTTCAAAGCCCAGATGGACCCTGTCACTTCTCATGTGACTTGCAATACCACCATGCAATGACTTGCATGTTATTTGTCAAACAATATACTACCAACAGTGTACGGAGCGTGTTAAGTTATGAACGTGTGTACGCATCTGCAGAAATGTTAGTATGGGGTGGGGACGGGACACCACAGGCATTGCACGCGTTCGCTGAGCCTCAGCACTCTGCACCTTTCACCCTCTAAGCTGCTACCAAATGTGGAAAATGACAATCCTTAAGGAATTTGTTTCAGAAAGTGATGAGGGAGTGAAAGAGGTGTTATAATGGAAGCTGGAACTCGACCTTGACAATGTGAGATGTGTGTCTGCTAGCCGGTAACATGAAATGTGAAAGAATGTTCTTTAGAAACCTACCCATGATCTCCACCTGCTTCTCCAGTTTCTGCCTGCTTTCCCCTTTACTGCTGTGGTGTGACTGCTGTCAGTCCTTGCTGTCTGGAGTTCCTTTATTCCCAGCCTCGCCCTGGGGCTCTGTTTTTAATTTAGTATTTCCCCCCATGCTGCTGAAGCCTCTCAGCCCCCACAGAGCTCATATCAAGCACACCCTCTTCATCCTTCTGGGCCAGTCAGCTGCCTTCCACATCCCTCCCTATGCTCATCCTCCTAAAACCTGTCCTTTGCTTTCTGTGATGCTGTCATTGTCTGGCCCTCTGTCTGCCCTTCAGCAATGTCTGCTGGAAGATCTTTCTTTAATGGTCTGAGAGGCTCCTGGGAAAGATCACAGGAGTTTTGATCCCATTTTCTTCCTCCTCTGCAGCTTGGCTGCAGGAAATCTTGCCTGCAAAGCCCCGGGTAACCACTGTCTTCATGTGCACACTTCAGCATCCTTCTCCTGTTATCCCCTCCCACCAAATGAAAGCCTTGGCCAGTCTTGCTGGCACCTTGTCAGTGTCCACCTTAGCACAGCTTTTGAGCTTTTTCTTTCTGACTACTGGAGACATCACCACTGTCCTGCTGTGGCTCAGGGTGATATCCGCTGTGTGGATATCATCTAGACCTCTGCAAATGTCCTTATGTCCGAAAGGGGTCTATATTTCACAAGCTGACCTGAATGAAAGCTGTGAAGAATACAGTCCTTCCTTTCCATCCACACTAAACCTCCTGCTCAGACTGTAACCCTTTCACATCTCTGTTACTCTAGTATGCTCCTCTCCATCCTTAGCAAACCTTCCTGCATCCTCACGGCATGCTGAGGCAACAAGACTTTGTCTTGTTTTAAGTCTGTTTTGGGTTTCCCATCTTTCAACCCTCTCTGTTCTAGCACATGAGATGTTATTGATCTCTCCTTCGACTGCTTTCACAGTCTGGTGCCTCTGACCCCTTTGCAGTGAGATGTCAAACCTTGCTTCCGACTGGCCCACAACAACAACTTTCACCATTGCTTTGGCTGCAAAAGATCTCGTTATGTTTTATTCCAGTACAACAGATTTCTTAAATTCCTCTGGGCCTTCCACAACAAATATTAGTAAAAATTCTAGTAAAGATGTCCTTGTGAATCTCCATCTGCATCTCTTCCAAACTCTCAACAACAAATGAGGAGGTTTAAGAGTTAGACAGTGCTGCTGGTGTGCTGGGATCGCTGCCTGTCACTATGAGCAATGCTGGTTTATTGGTTTTGTACTCCTATGCTTACCTCTGTCACTTAGGACTTGTTTTGTACTAGATTTAAGCCTCTGGTAGACAGAAAGGCTTAATGTTTTTTGACTGCATTATATCTCCTTCTAACTGATAGCTAGAAAACACAAGAGTAATGGACAAAATGAACCCCACCGCTATTTATAAAATGAGCATCTAAACAAGAACAGAGGAATTTACCATATAAACCTCTATAGCCATAACTGCCTTCGCTTGTTTGCAGCGTGATCTCCCTGGAGATATTCCATCAAGATATGAACTGGGAAGATTATCTACACCACGTTGCATGATGGCCTGCGATAGAACAGCCCTGCGTTTGAAAGGCGGGTTAACAAAGTGAAAAGTAAAAATGGAGTGCTTGCTTTAGAAAACAGCACCGTCATGCGATGTTCTGACTCTGAAAACAGAGATACTTAGCTTGTGTATAAACCCACTTGCAGAGTTGGGGTCTTGAGTCACGGAGTGATGTTTAGATACTACTTAATAGTACTGATGTATTAAGTTGTGACATACCTCCTTAAGGACTTGTACTGTTTTCTAGAACAATTCTTGGAATTTCCTAGTTTTATTTGTCTCTTTCAGAGGTTTCTCCAGAGATCTCTATACAACTCAAATCTTTAAGTGTACATTAGGAGCTTTGGTAATTTTTAAACCTCTTTTCCCTCAGTTATTTGTGCTAAGTGTTCACTACTGCTCTTGAATGCTCAGCATGCTGAGCAGGTCAGATGGATTCTCCAATTCCTAGATTTTTAAAAGCCTTACATAGCATTTAAGCCACATGATTCTCTCTAAAATCAGTAAGAGCTGTATGACTGGGATTCTGTGTAATGCCCTGAAAGCATAATGGTAGCTATCGTCTAATACTTCAGCAATATTTTTCTGCCTTTGATTCTTGGGAGCAGATGCAGGTTAATTAAACTATAAACTGAGCGTGCAGTAGGTGATTATCATCATTATTTATTCAGCATTAATAAGGCTACTGAAAATGACCCCTTTCTATACCGCAGCAGATATTGTGTGTGTATTTACATTCAGGAAACAGCAACATAAACCCATGCACCCAGCCTGCCATAAATCTTAACAGCTGTGCTATTTATTCTCGCGTGCAGTGTAATACAGCTACATACAAAATAAAGATTCATTGTAAAGCACTCTGAGGGCCATGGTGTACGCCTGGTATGTCAGCAAAGTTCAGCTTGCAACACTAGAAGCTTTCATGTGCCAGGGCACAGGGTGAGATGGGAGTAATGGTATCTAGCCACATAATCACAGACAGCCCTGTAATTGATACTGCTGCTCCAATCTTGTTTTTTCAGTTTGGACTAGACTTTACAGCTAGTCTGCTGTCTGAGGAGGTGGAGCTGAAACATGAAGCAGTCCTGTCCTGCTCCCATTAGAATCAATCAACATGTTGGCAAAGACAGCAATTAGTGAGTTTTGCCTCAGTTGTGATTTCAAATCCTGAGCTAATGTGAAAAAAAAAAAAAAAAAGGCAAACGGAGCCGCTTAGTTTGGGGAGGTCCATAGAGCATCTATTCCATGCACTGCAAAACGCTTTTCAGTATCTTAAAGGGCTTTGCACTGGTAATTAGAGATCGTAACTGCAGTGCGTCAAGGAAGAACGCCTGCTCTAAGCAGGTGCTCACGGCTGCAGTAATGCCTGGAGTCTGAAGGAGAGACTTCGCCCATTAAAACTGGTTTGAGAACACAAACCCATTTAGCCAGCTGCCAAGGCCTCTGGTTACCTTCATTTCCCATCTGGACAGGATTTGAACCAGTGACGTAAGGCTAAAAAGCTTGCTATCCTGTTGCAAACCCCCTGAAACTTCTGTTTTACCAGCTCTCCTTACCAGTAAGGCTTTCTGTAACAGCTCCTCTCGCATCCTATCTGGATGGGGAGGTCTTACAGCTCTGGCCTTAAAATTCGTGCAGTTTTACAAATAAGTTACATTTCCAGACAATCAGTAACGTTTCTAAAAATGCCTGGCTGTCTTGAACATCCAGGCAGGGATCAGCCTAGAGGCATCTTTTAGTCTAATTGGATAATTGCCCGATACTGTAAAGGCAGTGAAGAATGGTCCCCCCCATTTTCATATTATTTGCATGTATTTGGGTAACATAATTAGCATAATGCACTAAGTAGCTGTTGATGCTAATTACTAGGCTGCATCTGGAAATACTTGTAACATCTATTTTTGCTCTGATTTTTCAATTTGAAAAACACAATCATCATTTTTCAGCTCCGAGAAGAGAATGTATGAACAGGGATTTTTCTATTAAAAGAAGCTTTCATAGTTCATGCCTCAACTTCTGATTGCAAGGCATTATTAAATACTCTGAAATATCATTAATTCAGCAGATAGTGGAAAGAAACCCCCCCAAAACCATATTTTCATTTTTCTCACATAAATTCCTCATCTTGGAATGTATCTTTTGTATAATTAGGGTAACTTATTCCTGTACTGAAGATGTGGTGTCAGGTGCACCGCAGACTCTGTCCTCTGACGGTACTACTTAACACCCCTGCTCATACATGCAATAACATTCTATTGCAGTGCACGCTGTTGAACAGCTCCCTTCATTAGGAAGAAATGGCGATTACTCCACAATAATCGCTTCTACATTTTACATCTCTTCTTTTCTGTACACCTCACTAGGAAACTCTCAAAACCAATTCATACAAATTTGGGTATCCAATAAACTGTGAGTCTTATTTAACAAAAACTGAAAAGCGATTTATGAGAGACATAGGAGATGACAGTGGAAAATTATGTTTAGAAAATGTTTTTCTTTTGTCTAAAAGATTTTATTTAACATAAATTAAAGGAAGGCAAACAATTCTAGACAAAATCTTTTTGTTTTGCAGCTGGAATATTTTGCTTATTACTTTTAATAAGCAAGTGTTAGAAGTAATGTTTTGCTTTTTACTTTGTTAGTGTAATGCTAAAGACTCTGTAAAACAACTTATGCTGGAGTTCTTGTTGCTCCTGAAATATCAAGTCAAGGTCCCTTTCCATCAAACCCTAAATCTGGCACTAACTCTTTATATGAGGCAGCGGTTGGGGGGGAACTTGGCTTCTGTAGAGAAAGCACCGCACTCTCTCGCAGTGATTCTTCAACCTGTGGTCCACAGTTCCCTGCCCAGGGATCACACACTGCTTAAACGTATATCAAATTCTGTGTTTAGCAAGAGTCAGTGCGTTGCTGACCTGCATTGTGATTTTTGTGATGCAGTCCTTTCGATGTACTGCCTTTGCTGATGGTTAGCAACATAAACTAGTGTTTGGTGCTTGGTATAGCAGGGCTCTGTGCTGGGGAAGGCTGTGCCCTCTGTGCTATTAGAGTACGAACTTAGGGGTAGGAGGGAGCTGGCTATGCTTCCCCCATAGTGAGCCACGTTGCTGTGAAGCTGTTACGTTGGCCTCGTTGCATTGAGAGACATTGGAATTGCTTACTTCGCCAAAGTCAGAGGTTTCACAAACTGCAGAAACATGCCAGACCGCTGTGGTGTACAAGTGGCTAATGGACTAGAAGTCTGCCCTTGCGTATGGGAGACTTGGATATGCTCTTAAAACAACAAGACAGTATAAATATGGGAAAGTCTTGGCTGTAACGGTGTCTTGTTGAAATATTTTTGTGGATGCTTAGGAAATGTGCTAAGTGCTCAGTGAAATAACTGTATTTTTAAAAAATTTTTCAGAGTCTGGACAATGTCCATACTGGCAGAAGTGAGCAGATCAGATTCCCTTAGTTCAGACCCCAGCAGAGACCTTGGGGACTCTCAGTAACACAAGAGGAAGCTATAGGAGGTCTCCTGGTGATTTAACTTGTTGCTTATGTGGTTAGAGGCATTTCAGTTAGAAAACAATTGCTTTCCCCTGAAGGAACAGTACAGGATTTTTACAGGGGTTAAAGCCCGTAGGCCTGTATTTAGCTGGGAGATAAGAGCGAGCAGCTTCTATTTATGCCATGCAGCTGTTGAAATGAGCACATTGCTGGCTGGAGGCATCAGCACAGCTGCTTTAAGTAGCTTATTGAATCTGAAGCTTTGCTGTTTATGCTGCCCTTTTATTCCTTCTCAAAACACAGACAGAAAAATCATGTTTGTTCTCACAGAATAAATACCTGTTCTACTCTTTCTCTAGGAAAAAAATTTGCTTGCTTCTGAAAAGCAACGCAGGAAGTCAAATAATGAGCATGTAGACTTATCCCAGTTTTCCAGAGCCTGGACAGAGCAACCACCACGTGTGCAGGGAGAGGTCAAGCCCTATTCTCAGCCTCCAGGGTAGGGAGTCAATACCCAGACACTGTATCATTTTATCCAGCACCCCATACCACACTATATTTCTTCCCCAACACCAGCCAGAACCCCTGACAGAAGAGCCCTAGGCTCTGAGGGCCCCCAGTAAGAGCCAGCACCGAGAGCAGACCGACCGAGATGGTGCTGCCGCGGAGGTCAGCCTTCACAGCACCCAGCAGTGCCCATTAGGAATGGGTCCTTTTTTTTTTTTTTCCTTTTGGGGACAGTTAACTTCCTTGCTGTCAACCTCTCCATACATTAGAGTAGGGTTGTTTTGGTGGTTTTTTGGTTTTTTTTTAATGGCTCCTTCTCATTGATCTAGCAGTGGATAGAGGATTTGGAAATAGCACAGAAGCCATCCTATGGGGAAGGCATCCTGGAGCTGCAACTAAGGCACCGGGCATCTCTGAGCCTGGTCCTGACAAGGCAGGGTGGAAGATACAGGAGGGATGGTGGAGGTCAGTACATTGAACTGCTGTTCTTCACCCCCTCAGTGGATATAAGGAGCAGAGTAGATGCTGAGATGCCCCAAGCTGGTTCCAGTTTGTACTGGCTGTGCAGAATCTGGATTCCAACCAGGTTTGTAAAAATGACTTCAAAGCACAAAGGTTTTACATGGCAGCCTCTTCTCCCTGCTCCTTTCCCCATGTGGAGCCTGGAGAACTGGGATCTCGTGTGCTGTTTTCCTACAGTCTTTGATACATGTGCATAAAATGCTGTAGTGCTGGTTAGTGCTTCACAGGCATGTAAGAAAAAGGGAACGAAAGAGATTTCAATTCTATATAAAACTCAATAGAATAATTAAATGTCATGCTGCTGAGGCAATGTATAAATAAAAAATGTAGGCTGTCACCCTGTCCTGGTTTCAGCTAGGAGAGAGTTAATTTTCTTCCTAGTAGCTAGCATAGTGCTGTGTTTTGGATTTAGTGTAAGAAGAATGCTGATAACACACTGATGTTTTGGTTGTTGCTAAGTAGAGCTTACACCAGTCAAGGACTTTCTTTTTCAGCTTCCCATGCTCTGCCAGGTGCACAGGGAACTGGGAGGGGGAACAGCCAGGATAGTTGATCCAAACTGACCAAGGGGCTATTCCATACCATATGACGTCATGCTCAGTATATAAACTGCGGGGAGTTGGCCGGGGGGAGCAATCGCCGCTCGGGGACTGGCTGGGTGTCGGTCGGCGGGTGGTGAGCGGTTGCATCACTTGTTTTCTTTTCCCTGGGTTTTGTTTGTCTCTCTCGTTCTCCTTTTCATTACAATTAGTATTGTTATTATTATTATTATTATTATTATTATTATTTTTATTTCAATTATTAAACTGTTCTTATCTCAACCCGTGGGTTTTCTTACTCTTGCCCTTCCGATTCTCTCCCCCATCCCACCGGGGAGGGGGAGGGTGAGCGAGCGGCTGCGTGGTGCTTGGTTGCCGACTGGGGCTAAACCACGACACACCCATACTTTACATTTATTTTAAAATGTGAAATTATTAAGTAAAGCATATCAGTTTGTTAAATTATTTTATTATAGATATCTATGTACAATGTGAATTCAAATCAAAACAGCTGGCTACCAAGGAGCTAGAAACAAAGCAGTTCCTGTATAAGCTTGTGAAAAAAGTTAGCCTTCATTTTAATTTGAGATATGGGCCTGGAAACATAAAACTTAAATTGAATAGTATACAATGAGCAATTTCAATCACACTGTAACTTTATCTAAAATTGAGGGACCGTTTAAATATCTTTCCAGAGGAGAACACCCTGTTCTTTTGTGCAAATAGGGTTTCAACAATAGCAATACTTCAGTGAAAGCTCTTACTGAGAATTGAAATTAATTACTCAACTGCATAAAAGGACTTGTGATGAAATTAATACAGTAGAAAATTTGTAATGTTAATTCAAATCCAAATTGACTATGGAAAAAAAACTTCAAAGGAACTACACCAATGGGAATCTTCTGCTGACTTCAGGAGGCATGGGTAGGGCTTGTAATTATAGCAGAGCTGTAAGAAATGACTGAAAAAAGACAAGCAATGAGGGAGTACATCAGTGTGGACGTCTCAACGAGCAGGTTTCCTGAAAGTGGTGTGGGAATGGGCTCCAGATGTTGTTCTCTCTGTGCAGTGGCTGCACGGCCACCTTTACAAGTTTCCCAGCACAAGGGCTATGTGAGGCTGATGTATTTGGCTCTCCACTGGGCCCCACAGCAGCTTCTACTACAAAGAAGTGCTGTTAGTCATCCAGGGTGGGAAGAAGATTGACTGGAAGCCTGTACACCAGCAGGTAGAGCTCCTGTAAATTACAGGCTTTAATAATCCCAGGATAGCGTCAGATTAACCAGGGACCTGGCAAGCGCTAAACTGTTATCGGGCCACCTTGGCCTGACCCCAGGGCTTCCCCAGCTCCTGGAGGGCAAAATTGTCCACACACCAGCAGTGAGTCCCGTGTGTCCGTAGTGTAAAGTGTCTGAAATGTAGCCCAGATTCTGCCCCCGCTGTTGCAGCTGCGGTCTCTGTCTCAGGATACGCAGATTATAAAACTGCTTTGGCACTCTAATGTCACCTGCGTGCCAAGGATTTACACACCCTAGCATCCCTCTGCAGGTGAAGCCTATGACAGTGCCAAGTTATTGATGCAACTGATCTGTTTGCAAGGCAAAAACCCCTGTCACCGAGGTGCTTGCAACTGGAATAGAAAGAAGCGACTCATCCAGAAATCTCCAAAACCTGACTCATCCCATCAGTACCCCAGCAAATACACTAGAAAACAACCAGAGTAGAGCACTTCTTCAACAGCTCTGCAGTATTCCCATGTTCATAAGGCAGACCGTAAAAACGCCCTACATCAACCCCTGCTTTTTGAGATCCAGATGGTCGTTTAAGAGTGCACTAAAGACTGCCTGTGCGCATGGGGAAAGGGCTTGGATGCAATGGGAAGTGATAATCTTGCATCTCTAGGTACTGCCATGAATAGGCTTACGAGCTGGGAAGAAGCAGAGCTGGGTTGGGTAGACACACATACCAACAGCAGTCTCTGACATGGGGTACTTTAAAACTTTTTTACTCGCTTAATTAAAAATGGTTATGCTGTTCATCTAGTATATCTGGGCTAGGACTTACACGATCTACTTCGGGCTGTTATACAGCTTGAGACAGTTATAAAAGGAAGAAAATGGCTATTCTGAATAGAAAAAGCTCCTAAACTATAATTACAGCATCACCATTTAGATATGGCAATTTAGCTATAAATGTCATTGCAGTAACTCAAGAGCAGATGCACAGCATACTGCGTTCAACATGCTAGCTACTGAAACTTGTTTTTTCTTTTCTCCTGGAATTTTTTCTCCCCTTTTATATAGACTGGATTTGGGTTTTGGGTCTTTACAAGCAACTCCCATAAACTGTCATATATCTGGGCAGAATTAACCCCAAAATGTATTCACCAGACTGCGCCTAGCCAGACTTAAACTAACAAACAGTGCTATGAAGAAAGAGGTTAGCTGCAGCACTAATCTGCTTTGTAGCCTAGGTTGAAGCAACGCTAATGCTCTGTGCTCCACTAGCCCTCAAGAGTTGCATGGTGCCCTTTGGAAGCGATGTTTGAGAGGCTGAGTACCTTCACAGGGTAACAGTATATTCAATATGCACCCAGCTCTCGGGGCTACGAGGCAGCAACTGCCCTCCTTGCTCTTTCTTTGCACGGCCGGGAAGAAACTTTGGCATCAACCCTGTGCTCTCCCTGAACATGGTACCTCAGAAAGAACGCCCTCCATAGTGTGATGAAGAAAGTACTCTGTATAATATGCTGAAGTGGTTAGGTTTAGGCTTCTAGCACAAGAAGCCTGTTTCTGTGCTGGCTTGGAAGCTGCCTGACCACTAACAAATGACTAAGACAAAAAAAAATGACCCTTGCTGTTTGGCTGTGACATGCACATTCAGCACAGCTGGCCAGGTCCCTGGAGGATGGCCATGCCCTTGCCTTTCCACAGCCTGCCCTGTGAGTACTCTCATTTGAGGCCAAGGAGATTTTTAGATGCCACAAGATAAAGGCTTTGAAGAAATGCCTGCTATTACTGTTCTGATTGTTCTTATTACTGCCACAATTAGGATGATGGTAAGAGCTGAAAGCCTGAAAGATTAACTCATTGATACAAGCTTCTCGGATTTTCAAGCTATTTATATACAGCAGGCAAAAGTCAGAGTGAAAAAGAGAAGCTGGTTTATGAATCTGATTGGGTAGGAGTTGAGCTGAAAGCATTCCAGCCTGCAGCTGGGAAAGCTGTCACAGACTGAAGGGGGGTGGAAAAAAGGTTTGATTAATTTTCCAACAAGGTCCCATAACTGTTGTCCCTTGTATTAAACATAAGAAAAATTCTGTACGGTTTGCAAGTTAAGCTTGTATCTCACTTGTGTGGTAAACATTTTGTTTATTGCTGCAGAATTTGCTGGATGCCCTTACACAGGTCCATTTCAGTCTCATGAGCACATTAAAATTTATTTTAGATGTCTGTCTATGGTGCTCAGATACCAGGAAAATTCCTCTTGGATGCCTCAAGGTAGGACTCTTCATTTTGCAGTGTCATCCCACGATGCATCATTCTGCTATATCACTGCGGACAAATCAATTCCCTGGCCCATTCAGTTAACCCACGTGGCTCTGATACCTAGCTCTTCTTTAGCACATGGGAAATTTTTTCCCCTCCATGAAGGTATGAGAGGAGTTTTCTGCTAGGGAAAAGATGTGACTGTGGTGAGCAACAAGCAGGCAACAGCGCAGTGTTGGATGGTGGGACTCGGCACATGGGATCAATCTTTCCACTAGCACATATGTAAATGCTGTCATCTCACGAGAGTAAAAAGCACATCACTTCAGAAATGGGACCGATGAGAGGCTGGCTGCTGCATCACCCATGTTGACACCATGTAACCCTGCTGCTAGCTGAGTAACACGTACTAGGAGTACGCTAATAACTAGGATAAGAGGGATTGCGTCCTGGCCCAATGTCTATTGGTGAGCACTTAGTGTAAATTTTTCACTGTTTGCCATCTTTTCACCCACACTTCCCTGCCTCTGAGGGTGGGAGAACACTTTGGAACTCAGGCTTTCTGCAAAGAAAGGGTCTGCCCATCAGAGGTGTGTTGACATGGGAGCTGTGTTTCATACCGCTTGAGAATTTGGCCTTGTATACTTAAACTGTGTTTTCACATGCATAAGCAAATACTACTGTAAATAATAGTTTAGACCTTCAGTAAACATTCATTGCTGTGGCCTAGAAAGAAAAGTTTGTGCTCTGTTTGCACTGTAATATGTAGCTATGTTAATTGAAAAGTGTGAAAAGAGTCTTACTGGGGTGTTGACATTGTGGGAAAGGTCAGAAATATTCCTGAAGCTGATGGGAGGGAAAAGCCTTAAGGCTGTATCTCAAACTCTCTGGAAAGGAATAGGGGAGGAACTGGGATGGGATTTCTCACTTTTGCAGGAAGCTTTTCCTGGTCTCATTTGTTATCTAAAGCTTTGGTTTTGCAAGGAATTTCAGCAAGTGTTCATAGGCCTGTTCTACTACGTTTTAGTTTCACAGGCTCCTTTGAAAACTGTAGCTCAGTGGCTATGTTTTAGATAGAACATTACAGCAACTCCTGTTACTGCCGTTCTAACGCGGTGAGGACGTACCCTGAAAGCTATTTCTGTTCTGCTTTGGCAGCTTGAAACAGTGCAGCATGCAAATCCCTACCTCAAGACTGAATTGTAATCGGCCTGTTCAGCTGCTGGTGCCAGAATATTTGTCAAAAGCAACCTGAAGCTTTTTCTCAAGAGTGACTAACCGAATTGGATTTACTCCACGCTATATGGCATTGCTGTCAAGCATCCCATTGACTGAAAAGTGTTTAGTGATTATAAGTTCCAAGTCAGTAAAGGAATGCAAAGAATTTAATTAAATTATTACATCTACGTGTCTGTCAAAACGAAGCAGATGTGTAACATAAGCAGAGGTGCATTACCATTGATAAACAAGAGTAAATAACGTGTAATAATTACTGCAACAATTAAGGTGAAATAACTCATTAATATTTTTCCAAACTAAAATCTAGAGAAACCACACATTGCTGCAAAGCATTTATTTTAATTCTTGTTAATGAAAAATTATTCAAGACTTTACGTATTTTTCTTAGTCCTCGGGAAAATGAAAAAACAAATTGGAAGAAAATCTAGACATTCTAGAAAAATAGTCTACATAATCACTTTTTCTTTTCAAAATATTATTTCTGTTACTGTAGCTATTGATATGAAGATCAGATTTTGATTTTCTTTTTCTAGATGGTATTGATACCATGTGGTAATTCTCTGCTTGAATTTGACCTAATTATGATATCAAATAGTCAATATGACAAAGATTTCTGCCCTTCACAAAGGGTTGATTTTATGTAGAAATATGTGAAGTGTAAATACACAGATGTACAAGTACAATGAGATTTCCATTATATGATTAACTGAGTATAGGTCAAATTTTATTTTNGAAAAATAGTCTACATAATCACTTTTTCTTTTCAAAATATTATTTCTGTTACTGTAGCTATTGATATGAAGATCAGATTTTGATTTTCTTTTTCTAGATGGTATTGATACCATGTGGTAATTCTCTGCTTGAATTTGACCTAATTATGATATCAAATAGTCAATATGACAAAGATTTCTGCCCTTCACAAAGGGTTGATTTTATGTAGAAATATGTGAAGTGTAAATACACAGATGTACAAGTACAATGAGATTTCCATTATATGATTAACTGAGTATAGGTCAAATTTTATTTTAAATCATATGATAATTATTCTATGAACATGAATGTACTT